>JAAALK010000079.1:26405540-26665861 GCA_019279435.1 Zizania palustris
GTGGCTCGGACCGCCGTTAAGTCTCAGATCCTTGCCGATTTTGTCGCTGAATGGACGCCAGCAGTTAGCTGCGCCAATGACGAAGCCGGTGAAGGGGTGTGGTCTGTTTACTCAGATGGTGCATACCAAGCTTCCGGAGCATGTGTAGGAGCAGTGATCGTTTCCCCCTCCGGCCAGCAAGCTTTATACTCTGTTCGGCTGAACTTCAAAGCTACAAACAACGTCGCCGAATATGAAGGAGTGTTGCTGGGTCTCCGCAAGGCGCACGCGCTCAGAGCCGCCCGGGTGATTGTCAAGACCGACTCTCAAGTCATCGCCGGACACGTAGATAAGAGTTTCCAAGCCCGGCATCCCGATCTCGCCGCCTATCTTGAAGCCATTTGGAAATTTGAGGCATCTTTCATGGGGATTTCCGTCCAAAGCATACCAAGAAGTGAAAATTGCCAAGCTGACATCCTCGCTAAAGTTGGCATTGGCGGTCAAGCCCTTCCTCCCACAGCCTTTTTCGAGGAAATTGCCAAGACATCGGCGTCTCTCCGTGGAGATACACCGCTTCAATTGCCAACAGGTACTTCGGTGTCCCCTCGGCCGGCTGCAGTCCTTTGCACAGCCGATAGCGATTGGCATGAGCCCATTCTGCGGACACTCAACGGCGACATGGACGACCGGCCTAATTTGGATCTAGCGCGGCTTCAACTCCGCGCAAGGCCTTATCAAGTCATTAACGGAATTCTGTACAAGTCGGGTGTGTGCTCTCCGCTGCTTCGGTGCATCTCCCGTCCGGACAGATTACGGATGCTCTGGGAAATCCACGAAGGTCTGTGTGGTAGCCACTTAGCCCCTCGAGCACTCGCCAGGAAGACTCTCCGTCAGGGTGTGTACTAGCCCACCATCATCGCCGATGCCGAAGATCTGGTGTGCACCTGCCAAGGGTGTCAATGGATGGGACGACGGAGCCATAGGCCCCCGGTCAGCCTACAGCTCATCACACCCGTCTGGCCCCTAGCTCGGTAGGGTATGGACCTTATCGGGTCATTTCCCAGGGCAAGGGGCAACCTGCGCTTCGCCATTGTCGCTGTCGAGTACTTCTATAAGTGGGTCGAGGCCGAGCCATTGACCGCCATTACCTCCCGAAGCGTCCAGAAGTTCTTTTGGCAGAATATTATCTACCACTTCGGAGTGCCCAAGCAGCTCACGCTGGATAATGGCACTCAGTTCGACGCTGGATCCTTCAAAGCATTCTGTGAAGAGCTGGGAGTGCAGCTATGCTTAGCGGCGGTCCGACACCCCTAGTCCAATGGAGCTGTCAAGAGAGCCAATGGGCATATACTATCCGGTCTCAACAAGCGCATCGTGGGTTTAGCCAAGGGATTATGGCCCGAAGAGTTGCCTAAAATCCTGTGTTCCATCCGAACCACTCCTTCCCGAGCAACCGGTTTCACCTCGTTCCGGCTACTATTTGGCGATGAAGTGATGACGCCAACGGAGCTCCGGGCCGGTTCTCTGTGGGTCACAACTCCCGAAACTGACCAATAGCGCGCCGTCTCTCTTGTCCTCATGGAGGAGTCAAGGATCCGAGCTGTCGCAAACATCTCTCAGTACCAGAAGCAAACGAAGGTGTGGTATGACCCCAAAGTCAAGCGCAACGAGTTTCAGCCAGGGCATCTCGTCCTGCGTGCAATGGCCGCTCCAACGAAGCTGGGCAATAAATGGGAAGGTCCATACATTGTGGTCGGCTCCGGGAGGCTAGGGTCCTATCGTCTAGCTACCCTAGAAGGCGAAAATCTGAAGCACACTTGGCACGCGGAGCACTTGAAATGCTATTTCACGTAATTTCATAGACATGTGTTCCGATGTTAGTTCTTGTTGTATCAGACCTCCGATTCAATAATAATATACGGTGAACGTTTTGTGCGAAGTGGACGCACTACGGTACTAAGCGTAATCCCACCGAGCTATCAGGGTTCCGAGCTCTGACTCGACGCACCCCCTATTCGGGTTCTGAGCTCCGGCTCGACGCACCCCCTATTTGGGTTTTGAGCTCCGGCTCGATGCACCCCCTATTCGGGTTCTGAGCTCCGGCTCGACGCACCCCCTATTCGGGTTCCGGGCTCCGGCTCGACGCACCCCCTATTCGGGTTCCAGGCTCTGGCTCGATGCACCCCTATTCGGGTTCTGAGCTCTGGCTCGATGCACCCCCTACTCGGGTTTCGAGCCCTGGCTCGACGCACCCCCTATTTGAGTTCCGAGCTCCAGCTCGACGCACCCTCTACTCGGGTCCCGAGCTCTTGTTCGAAGCAGCCTGGCTCAGGGTCTCGTACTCCGAGCTAACATTCCGAGCTACAGCTCAAAGTATTCCAGCTTTCTTTCTTCCCTTTCGATCTCTCCTGGTGTTGGTCCTAAGTGTAAGCACATTGCACCCAGCCGACAAGTCGTCTACCCGCAAATGAGGGTGGGGAGAAGGAGTGGGCAGAGATTCGTAAGTGCCGCAAGTAAGGATTCGTTAGATGCATAGAACGTAAATAACATCTGCTACAAAATCAAGCCGGGAAGTAAGACTAGGAAAATTCATCATCTAAGCCAAGCAGGAATCAGAAGCCTTTTCGGTCTGGAAGGTTGTCCGGGCCTTTAAATCCCCCTTCGGTTTGTGACTCTGTAGCCGCGCGGCTGGACTTCTCTTTCTTCCTCCACCTCTTGTCTTCCCTCTTTAGAGCCCAGAAGGCTTTCTGATCTTCTTGGAGTTAGGCCCAGCTGCGCAGACCTTGATCTTCGAGCCGCGGTTCGTCGGGCTCGGTCTCCAGATCAAACCAGTTCACTGGTTCGGGTGACAAGGACGAAGCTCGAGTTTTCCCTTCCTCTTCCTTGATTAAACCCAAGACCTAATGAAGGATCTCGGGGACAACGTGTCCATCGTCATTCCGAGGGATGACGAAGCGTGCAGGCCAGTCAGCCCTAAGAGCCTTGAAGGTGGCCCATTGACGCCTAGGGTCTCGCCCTCGTCAAGAATCTCGACGTCAGAATCACAGGCGGTGCGAATGCCCTGAATGATTTCTAGAAAACAATTACTCTTTATTAACAAAAATTGTCAAATTCCTATCTATTACAGGAGTCGTGATACTAAGGCCCTAAGGAGACTACACCTTCGGGTCTGGTTGGGGTACTACGGGTGGGGGCTTCAAGGAAGATGAAGGGAGGCCTTGACTGCGTCTAGGCCCTCTACCTGCCAAGTCACCTAGAGGGCCCTCTAGGACTGCGCAACCGCCAGACTAGGGGAAAGAAGGTGGCTCCCCCCGAAGGCGACGGGAGGAGAGCTCGAGGATTAAGGCAGGGAGCCCCCGGAAGCTTCCAATTGGTGGAGAACGCTGAGGGCGGCAACCCGGGCCGACACTTCCCCGTACCTTGATACGGTGAAGCTTATCTGCCGGACGGCGGCCTAGATGAACTTCAGGCAGTGGCTAAGGGGCTCCCGGGTGATGTCAAAAGCCATACACCCAGTGCCGAAGCGTGCCAACACCCATCGAAGGGACACCACGGTGTCAACCGCCGTCTTCTCACCCTGAGCCAGCGACTCGGTCGCCACTTCGTTCTGGGCCAGGAGGTCCGCCACGGTCCGCTCGAGCTGTAGTACCCGGGCTTCATGGACTTCCGCGGAAGCCACCCTCTCCCGGAGCTCCTCCATTTTGGATACCTGGGCTTGAAGCGCGAAGACCTCCGCCTCGAGTTGGTCCACCTCCTCGGCCCAAGATCAGAGCCTCTCTACCTCCGCAACTTGGGCCCGGAAGGCGTTGACTTCTGCTTCGAGCTCATCCACTTGGGATGCTCGAGCTCGAAGCCCATCCAGCTCGGCAACTTGGGCCTTGAGGGCACCAATCTCCACGACCTGGGCCTGGAGCGCTTCGGCCCTAGCGGCCTGAGAGCGAAGGACCTCGACCTCCGACTCCAGCGCCCGGAGCCGGTCGATCTCAGCCGCGCGCTCCTAGACCATTTGCTCGGCAGCCTCAGCACGCCCGGAGAGCACCGAAGCATTACTCTCGTGGCGGCTACGCTCGGAAAGCTAGGACATTAGCGAGCCCTGCGCCAGCGCGACTATCTGCGCATGAAACAACGAGTTAGAGCAGAGAAGGCAAGGGGCTTGTCCGAGAGCATCGCGAAGGCGTACCTGACTCACGGCGCTCTCAATAGCCCGGCCGAGGCCGACACCGTCCACTTGGCCAAGCTCCTCTATCAGCCCGGTCCCTCTCAAGCGCAAGTAGGAGTCGTGGAGAGGAGCACTCCTCACCGCGTAGTCTTGGCCCCCTCTAGGAAAGGAACCAGAAGGGGGACGCTGGAGCGCGCGCGCCTTGGGTCGATGGGTGGCCGGATCTTGGCCTCCCGAGCGGCCCCCTCCGGGGTCTCCTCCGAGGTTTCCTCCGGTTCCGCCTCGCCGCCTAGCACCGGGGCCTCCACCACATCCGCGGGAGCTTTGGGCCTTGTGTCGGCGGTGCCCCCGGAGTATACCGGTGATGAAGCCAGGACCCGAGCGGAAGTGCCTGCTTGGGAGGAGTAAGAGTCAAGACCAAGGAGATTTGATGCGTCTGGACAACGAGCTAGAGTGAAGTTACGCACCTTCGTCCGCAGTTTCAATCGGGAGACCCGAAAGCCGGACACCTCCGGGAGTGCCGGGCCGATAGAACATGTCGTCCATCGAGTTCATCGGGGAGCCCACCAGCGCTGCAGCTAATTCGGCCTCGACATTGGCGCTCCCCTCGACAGCCCCCAAGGGGTCGGCTAACCCTCCGCGGTCCAGGCTATCGGTTTCCCGGCTCCCACGAGAGCTGGCGGAAACCCCCTCAGATGATAGACCACGCGGAGGGGTGGATTTAGGAGACGTCATCACTCCAGTGCCCGACGCCTCTTGCCCGGCCCTTGGGACAAGCGGCTGTGGGCTCGGCGGGGCTGGCGCACCTCCAGCAGCATCAAAGACCGACTTTTCTGGACGAGTCAGACCTGGATCCACTAAGGAATCACCCGGCTCCGTCCCCGCCCCCTCGCTGGAATATCCCCATTCGGAGTAGGAGGCGGAGGAGTGAGCAGGGGAGAGTCTCTTTGGACCCTTCGCTATCTTCTTCTTCGAAGGCCGCTTGGGAGACAACCCGACGTCGAGGTCCGCCACCCTCTTCTTTGAAGGCGGGTGAAGGGCCTCCCTCTCTGGGAGAGGTGGAAGAGGAAGCTCGAGTGCGTCCCATACATGGTTGAACCGCTCCCAAGACCCGACGAGCTCCATCTGACGCTTATATTCGGCCAGAGTGGGAGCCCCAGGAATCTTCTCGCTGAGTCAGGCCACCTTGTCCGGAGACTTGGTGACGAGCGACCCTGCATTCAAGATTAGATGTCTTAGCCCTTCGAAACCTTGTGGTTGAATTGTGAAGCTTGAACGGAAGCAAGGAGAAAAGTAACCTAGCCGGTTGGAGAGCTCTGCCGAAGAAGATTCGTCCCGAGTGCTCCGGAGTGATGCCGGCCACTCCTCCTTCAGCGGTGCAATCTCAAGCGCGATGAACTCCTCCGTCAAATCTCGCATGCTCATTCAGCGGCCGACGATCTGGAGCAGCCAGATGTGAGCAGAGACCGATCCAGCACTGGCTTCAATGGTCGCCTCCCTCCGAAACCAAATGTGGCGCGGAGGTCCGGCGAGACCGGAGTTCAATCCTACCCGAACGTAGAACCAGCGGTATATCCACATGGAGTACCATCGCTCGTTGATGGCTTTCACGGGAAAGGAATCGGCGTACCTCTCCCGGAGCTGGAAATTAATGCTCCCATAGGCTTGCACCAAGCCATCCTTCTTCTTCGTCTGGCAGAGGGATTCATGCATCTGGGCGAAGACTTCCGCTCTACCCTCGCAGCCCTCCGCATGCATAGCCCACTCAAAAATGGAGAGGCGAGCCACGACGTTCGGAGACAGCTGGGGGAGCTCGAAGTGGAAGGTGTCCAGAACCCCCGAAAGGAGCTCCGAGGCCGGGAACCCAAGCCCCGCGTCGAAGAACGCCTCAAAGACGACTTCTCCTTCCCGCGGCTCCAGAATAGACTCTGAGCCCGGCTTCCTGGCCTCCGTGCTGGGACCAAGGCGGCCCCGGGTCACGAGCTCGATGGACCCAGCCGAGCACGCTGATGGCCCTAGCTCCAAGATCTGCTCCCGAAATCTTTCTGAAGCCGGGCAGAGCTCGCGCGGGTCGCGCATTTCTGATAGGCCGGGAGCCATCGCCGCCGTTGCCGCCGCTGCCATCTGGCGCTGCAGGAAACGAGGATCCACTACTACCGCTGGAGTGCCCCTTTCCGCCATGGCTGGAGGCGGTGGAGAGAGGAAGCTGGAAGTTTGAAGCCTAGAAGCAAAGCTTGAAGCTCTAAGGGTCGGGCAGGTGAGCAGGAGGGGTTCTGCCGGCCGACGGGGGCTATTTATGCGCATGGGGCAGCCGCTTGGCCCGTTCGGTGCTCCACCGGTTCGCATTCCCCCACGAGTTGCGTGCGCGCTGGCCGCGTGGCCGCCACATTAAAGTCCCGCCGGTCCACCTTTACCGTGCGCCGGTCCCCGACGGTCCATCTTCTTCGCGCACCACGCGCGCCAGGCGCATAGACCTTGCATTAAAGTCCCACCTTTCCACTTTTCCATGCACTGGTGCCCAATGATGAAAGTCGCGCGGGCGTTAGGCCTGGCCGGTCAAAATTCCTTCTGCGGATCGTTATGCGACAAGCGCATCCGGGCCGCTTCGAGGCCAACACCCGACCTCCAAGGCTCCGGAGCATTTCTAAGGCTCCGGAGCGCCTCCGAGGCATTCGATTGAAGGATAGGGTTCACAACGAAGATCCAATGCTCCGCTGTGAGTTGATTTCTTATAAGATTAACTATCGGAATTATCTTGTGCGCTCCTTCCCTTTCTTCCGTGCAGGGCCCTCAAGCGGAAAGAAGCGAGGGGCTACTGTTGGGGGAGATAATCCTGACGGTAGTTGGGAGCATGAAGAGGAGATGTACGGTTCGCAGGGAAGGCCTCGTCGGTCGAGGGTCCAACGCCCCATCCTGGAGGCGTTGGCGAGCCCCGAGGCAGAGAGGCCCGGGGACCTTCGGAAGCTCCGAAGGTGATGAGAGGGGCCCCCGAGCAGAGACCCGGCAGGAGGCCGGAGCCAAGCCTCCGGAGGATGCGAAGGTTCCAGGGCGCGACAGAGGACCAGGGGCCAGCCCGGTCAAGGTGGTATGGGGACAGGATCGTGATCGCCAGCGCAGTGTCAGGCGATCGCTGCAGCGCCCAGCACGGTTGATACGCTGTCAGGGCTACACTTTGTGTCTGTACTATGTGGCTGCTACCCTTGTCTGTATTATTGGCCCATGTCAGGCAGTGTAACGGTAAAGGGATTTTGGAAGTATTGGACCCCTCCTAGCTGGGTTCCCCTATAAATACTCCCGTTCCCCTGTTGTAAAGGACACGGGATCCAAGAATACAAACCGAGCTTAGCACTCCATTACTCTCATTCCAAAACCTGTTGGTTCAATCCGTTGTTCCAACAGTGGTGTTCTAATCGGGTACACGGTTCAAAGGCGGCATGAGCCTTTGTCACTTTCGGCCCAAAATAGTCGGATCAAAATTTAAATGTGATGAAATTACATCAAAGTAAGATTTTATTTTTTAGCACTATAAACATGGTATTTGAGTTTTTTCTGTTTTTATTTTTAGGCTGAAAAATACTTCAAGTATATTTTACGAATATTATGTTTTTTTAATTTCATCTCAGCTAATAGAAAATTTGAATTCACTTTTTTCACAGAAATTTTCTTCTCTTCTTACTGTACCGCCGCCTCTCAGTTTTTGGCCAACGACAGCTTTTTCTTCTCTTTGGAAATCCACAGCCGGCAGTTTGCGAAGACCTGCTCGGCTTCCTACGTCTTGGTCGATCGTGCCCGTGGTTCTGTTCGTCCGCGCACGGTTTTTTTTTGGGCGCCACTTCTGTTTTATTTTTTTTCTTCCTGGAAACTGTCGCCGCCTGGTTTTCTTTCTGCCAGCTTCTCTACTCCACGTAGCACCTATGGTTCGTGCTCATACTCTTCGTGTGCGCTCGTCCTTGTGGGAGATTGCACCTCAGCCTGGACACGCATGAAGTCTATTTGCGCAAAGGATCCCGCGTGGATCCATAGGCACCGACCTGTGCACAGGCTGCCTAGGCATATTTTCTCTTGTCATCTCACGCTGCTACTCATGGGTTTATTCACCAGGTCGTCTTTTCGGCACTGTTCCTGAATACTACTTTGGTCAGCTGCTATCGTGGCGTGCACATCGCATGTGGAAGCACTGCTGAAGTGTTTTGTTTTTTCTGCTGTTTTGGTTTACACACGCGATGACACTAACGACTAGCCTCTGGTCACATCTCTGTCAGTCTACGAGATGTTGTGCCTCTGCCTGGTGTTTAAACGCATGCTCACTTCGTTTTGGTTTTCTTTTCCCCACGTAGGATTGTCGTCGACTGTTGATTTTATATTTGGCAGCACAAACTTTGTCTTGTCTACCGCACAGGCCAGATTACGTATCGGCTGGCACATAATTTCATGTTTTGATAAATTTTTACCGTGCATGTGCTAGTGTTTGGTCAGCTGTTGGTTTAATGACGTCATTGATGCTACTGTTTTCCTCATTGATCTGCATGATTTCAGCTTGACTCATTCATAGCATTTTCAATCTGTAGCTGTAGCTGTATGAATTTGTGAGTTCACTACCTCTTGCTTGATAAATTGCTTATGAGAGCGTTTCAGGTTCCGTATGATGCGTTCGACCAATTGTCTATAAGTACTTTAGGTGTTTCTTTTTGACTAGGATAATTGTACCAAATTTTTTTATGAAATTTTGTGTTTTATTAATCTGCATTTAAGCACTATCACTACAACAAAAAACCGACTGAAATTAGCTAGGGCCAAAGCTAACTTCCGTCGGCTAGGGCCAAAGCCGACGAAAGTTAAGGCCACCTAACTTCCGTCGGCTAGACTGGCCGATGGAAGTTGGCGCGTCTCTACTGACGTGGCAGAATTCCGCTCTAACTTTCGTCGGCCGCGTGAAGCCGACGGAAGTTAGCTAACTTTCGTCTACCCGCTTCCGTCGGCTATATGCCGACGGAAGTTAACTTCTTTCGTTGGGAAAGGTCTATCTTCCATCGGCTTTGGTCGTTGGAAGTTTGCCGGATTGTTGTAGTGTGTGTTGGTGTCTTTTCAATTAGGACACCGGTTGTTTTTTTAAGGCTAGATTATTTTAGTGCTTGTGATCTCTCATTCTATCGCTTCACATCATATCAGACTAGAGAGTGGTAGAACTAAGTTCATCTGTCATTTTTATATCTAATCGCTTCCGCTTGTTGTCTTTTGAGGAGAGTTGGGTGGCTATCTTTTTGAAAGAATTTGTTGAGGTGCCTATTCACCCCCCTCTAGTCGCTTGTTCCGATCCTACAAATGGAACCAGAGCCGGTTAGATCACCAATTAGCCTTAACCGATTTTGTGATCCTTAGGTGACATGGATAGACACAGTAAGATTCCTTTGTTTAATAGGCGTGATTTTTCATATTGGAAGGTGTGCGTGGAGGCTTATGTTTGAAGCCAAGGGAGTGCAATTTAGGACATTGTTGACTAGTCTGAGTCAGAATGAAATTGATAGGGTCCAACACCTATGTACTCCTCATGAGATTTGGTCCACTTTGGTTGTTTTCCATGAGGGCTCTACCCAGATTAAGGCCAGTCGCTAAAGCACATATAACCAAGAATATCAACTCTTTGTGTAAGGCCCTGGTGAATTGATAGATGCCATGTTTGCAAGCTTTCACTGCATTGTAAGCAACTTGCGTACCACTAGGACTTTAGTTTACTCTGATAATAAAAGAGCGATCAAACTTATCTATGCTCTTGATCATAGCATATGGGAGGTGAAGATATCTAGTATTGAGGAGTCGGCAGTTATGACATGTTAACTTGCGATGAGCTCTTCAGTAAGCTAAAGTCCACCAAGATTGCCAAGGCATCTCGCCTCAAGAGCAGCCAATGCGGCCTCACACTACAACAATCCAGGAAGTTTTCGTCGGCCAAGTTAACTTCCGTCGGCTTTTGGGCAAGCCGACGAAAGTTAAATAACTTCCGTCGGCTCCTGGAGGCCGACGAAAGTTAACTTAACTTCCGTCGGCTTCTCACAGTGGCCGACGGAAGTTAGTGGGGGAATTTTCTGTGGCAGATCGGATCCCTTAACTTCCGTCGGCCAGACTTCCGTCGGCTTTAATGCTGGCCGACGGAAGTTAAGGGGTTTTTCCCCAACCGCGCGCGCGTACAGGGAGACCTAACTCCCTGTACACGCACAGTACCCGCCGCCGCCTCCCACGCCCAGAGCCCGCGCCGCCGCCACCGCCCACCTCCGGCCCGCGCCACCGCTCCGGCCGCCGGCTGCCCGCCGCCTCCCGCCGCCGCCGCCTCCCGGCGCCGCCGCCTCCTCCCACCGCCTCCGCCTCCTGCCTGCGCTGCCGCCCGGCCGCCCACCACTGCCTGGCCGCCAGCCACCGGCCCGCCACCGGCCAGCACCGCCTCCTCGCTCACGCGCCGCCTCCCGCCCACGCCGCCACCGGCGCCGCCCACCTCTGACCCACCGCCGCCGTGCCCCACCACCGCCGGTCCGAGCCACCAGACGTCGCGCCTGCCCACACAGCCCGCCCCCGCAGCCGCCCGCCGCCGCCGGCCGATGGACGCCGCCCTCGATTCGGCCGTCACCATCCGGACACCGTCGCCCGTCGCCGCTCGCCGTCGCCACCCGACAATTAAGTAATGCTATAAACTTGATTTCAAGCTTTGAATTCTAAGTTCTTGTGTTCAAAATTTATGAAACTTGTGGATATCTAGTTGAAATTGGTTTGAACAAATTTGTTGGTTGAGTCAATTGAATTGGATAGTAAAAAATTGCTATTAACTCTAGATGTTTGTTTAGAAGTTGTATTCTAAAAGTATGTATGCAATGAAAATATGTGTTGTATAGGTTGTTGTCGAATAAGGAACAGTGTCGCCATTTAGAGAAATTTTCAAGAACTTTGAATTTGCTTGATTAGATGTGTGAATTTTCAGGATTCTTAATGCATAACATATTTTGATGGTAACATGAACTATACGTGTACATTTTTCTTTTGGTACATATTATGATTTTGTTGATTGTGATGTTGTATGTATGCTTATGCTTGTGAATACTTATACTTTATTATATATATATTTCTTTTCGTATGCAATTTTTTATTTGACAACAACGTAGATAGTGTAACGAAACCTATGCGTCACCCGTTTTGGACCAACATGTCTCACACATGTCATGCATGTGAGATGTGTAGGTCCGGAATTGTCCCTTTTTGGACAGCCTCAGAGTGGGCGACAGAGCGTTGTTTTATGATGAGTCATGAGTCCAAATGGGATTTTAGTAACATAACCTTGTTGTTCTCCATTGCACCACTATCAGGCGTGCAATTGGAGAACATCGGGGTTATGCTGCTGAAATTTCGTTCGGACTCATGGCTCGTCATAAATACCATGTTTTGTCGGTCACTCTTGGGTGGGTTTAGGACCTATCTTTTCCTATAGACCATGGTTGTCACGGCATTTCCTAGGCACCGACTAGGCGTCCAGGCGGTCACCGTCGGACGCCATGGTGAATCGCCTCGCCTGGGTGGAGTTAGGCGATCGCCAGGCGTGTCTGGGCGGGCGCCTAGGGTCCGTGGTAGTGTCTAAGGCGTGGCACAGGCCTTTTGGTTAACCCTATTCCCTTACGCCGCGGGCTCTGCTTCCCCTTGCGTCGCCGGCCTCCCAGCCACCTCTGCTTCCCCTCCGTTGTCCGGAGGCGGAGGCGGGGGGTGGCCAGGATGTGTGTATGTTGCGAGCCCTTTTATAGTGGCCAGTGCGTGAATCTTCTGGCCCGACGGTACTTATGCATGATGCATTATATTCTTGATTGAATGAATGTTTTGCATATAGAATGGCTGAGGACGACCGACGGTGGATGTATAGTGGTTGGATGAAAAGTGGAGCTCACACGAGGGAGTGGGTAATCAACGCTGAGAAATTTGTTGATCGTGCATTCGCTTTGACAACAAACACTGGCGCGAGGTGCCCATGCATGAAGTGCAGAAATTCTCGTTGGCAAGACAAGAGGACGTTGACATTGCATATTTGCAAATATGGTTTCGTGCCAGGTTATGAAGTTTGGTCTTTTCACGGCGAGACAGGCCGTGAAAAAACGGTATTAGTAGCGGAAGAAGAAGATGATAGCGTTGCTGACGATAGGATGGATGAGATGGTTGATGCTATACGACCGGAGTTTGAATCAAACCCCGAGGATCCTCCAACACCGGAGGTTCAAAAGTTTTCGACATCCTTCGAGCTTCAGAAGAGCCATTGCGTGAGCACACCACCATAAGCGTTCTCGCTTTCGTGACTCGTATTATGGCTATTAAGTCAAAGTTTGCATTTTCAAACAATTGTTATAAGGAGCTCTTGAATCTGATCAGCGATATCCTTCCTAAGAACCATAAGGTGCCGAAAGACATGTACCAGTCAAAGAAAATGCTTTCTACTCTCGGTATGGAGTATGAGAAGATTGATGTGTGTCGACATAATTGTATGCTGTTCTGGAAAGAACATAGTAATGAGGTGAAATGCTTAAAATGTGGTAAACCGAGATTCGTAGAGGTCGTCAATGAAGACGGAGAGAAGATGACGACAGAGGTTGCTCATAAGCAACTTCGTTACATGCCTCTTACACCTCGGGTGAAACGATTGTTTCTCTCAAAGAAAACCGCTAGACATATGCGATGGCATAAAGAAGGTGTACGTGAGAATAATCAAGTAATGGTGCACCCATCTGATGGTGCGGCATGGAAGGCTCTAGATGATTTTGATGCAGACTTTGCTAGTGATGCAAGGAATGTTCGCATCGGGTTGGCAACTGATGGATTCACGCCTTTCAATGTAACGGCATCGTCGTACGCTTGTTGGCCTGTGTTTGCTATTCCATACAACCTTCCACCTTCGTTTTGTATGAAATATGAATTTATGTTCCTGTGTCTCATTATACCCGGTCCAGATCATCCTAGAACACGACTAAACGTGATGCTGAAGCCCTTAATTGAAGAGTTGAAACAATTGTGGAAAGGAGTTGAAGCATATGACTATGACCAGAAACAAAAATTCAATCTTCGAGTTGCGTATCTGTGGTCGGTCCACGAGTTTCCAGCATACGGTATTTTTTCTGGTTGGAGTTGTCATGGAAGGTTGACATGCCCGATATGTGCGAAGGACACAGATTGTTTCCGTCTGAACTTCGGGGGAAAGATTTGTTACTTTGATTGCCATAGATGCTTTTTGCCCATGAATCACCCATTTCGGTTACAGAGGAAAAATTTCAAGAAGGACAGCATTGTTGTAAAGGGACCACCAAGGCGATTAAATGGTACAGAAATCGCTAATATGCTGAATGAGTTGGTCCTTAATGAAAATGAGGATGGATTTGTAGGATTCGGAACCGAACATAATTGGACCCACATATGTGGCTTATGGGAACTTCCGTATGTCAAATCACTAATTCTGATGCACAACATTGACGTTATGCATCAGGAACGTAATGTTGGTGAAAGCATTATAAGTACATGTATGGATTTTACTGACAGGACAAAAGATAATGTAAAGGCGAGAAGAGATTTAGCTGAGATTTGTAATCGACCAACCCTTGAGTTGACGAATAGTGGTGGCAAGCCACGTGCCCCATTTTGTTTAAAACCTAAAGAAAAAAAAAGTAATGAGGTGGTTGAAAAATTTGAAATTCCCAGATGGTTACGCCGCGGGATTTAGAAGAGCTGTGAACTTGAAGACAGGGAAATTAAATGGATTGAAAAGTCACGATTACCACATAATAATGGAAAGACTCCTTCCTGTAATGTTTCGCGGGTACCTGAATGATGATGTGTGGAAGGCGTTAGCTGAGCTGAGCCATTTTTATAGACAACTTTGTGCGAAAGAAATTAAGAAAGATATGATGGAGATGCTAGAGAAAGAGATCCCGGTGCTTTTATGTAAACTGGAAAAAATATTCCCTCCAGGGTTCTTCAATCCAATGCAACATTTACTGGTTCATCTGCCATATGAAGCTAAGGTAGGTGGCCCTGTGCAATATAGGTGGATGTATCATATTGAAAGGTCCCTAAAGAAGCTTAGAGCGATGGTTGGTAATAAGGCTAGAGTTGAAGGTTGCATCGCAGAAGAATTTAAATTGAAAGAGATAGCATACTTCACTAGTGTATACGTCGCTGAGCATCACAATGTCAACACACCTGCTACACGGTACCATATGGATGAAGACCATCCTTGTAGTGATCTCCAAATATTTGGGTGGAAGGGCATAACTGTTGGTGTCTCCACGACATATTATGTAACTCAGGAAGAACGAACAAATGCCTTGCTCTACATGTACTCAAATATGGAAGAGATGGAACAATATTTCGCGTAAGTGATTCGTTTTAGTTTTATATTTTACCTCCAAATTTTATACCCGTTTGTTTACCTATTCGTTACAATGACAGTATGTTTGATTCGAAATACTTGACATCTGGTCGTCAACCAATGGAGAAGCAATTAGATAAATTGCGTCGAGAAGGAGTAAATGGCGGGCCTAGTTTCCTCACTTGGTTCAGAGAACATGTAAATCCTTACCTTTTGTGACATGTATTATTTTAGTCTATTAGGTTAATTATCTGATAATCTCCTATGATTTGCAGTGTGTGCTCGCTGACAATGTACATATAGACTTGTGACAGCTTTCTTACGGGAGTATTAGTGCCAAAAGTTACGGTCGCTATGATGTTAATGGTTTCCGCTTCCGTTCAACTATTTTTGAAGCATATCGACCTCTAGCGGCAACAACTAATACTGGAGTTGTTACAAGGGTCGTTGATGGACAAGGACACGAAACTATGTATTATGGAATCATCAAAAATATAATCGAGTACAAATTTGCCGGGAATAAGGAGATTAAAGTAGTCTTCTTCGATTGTGATTGATTTGACCCTAAACATGGTACTCGTGAAAACCAATTTGGGATGGTTGAAGTCAAACACGCGGAACAATTATCTGGTTGCGACAATTTTGTCCTTGCTCACCAAGTCGAGCAGGTGTATTATATGCCCTACCCATGTGAAAAACTAAGTGCTTGGTGGGTAGTCTACAAAGTGAATCCTCGGGAACGTCTACACACCCCTAGTGATGGCGCTTATCAATTGGAGGTTGAAGAGGTCGACGAGGTTTACCAAGATGATGAATTGCCGACTTCGTTTAATGTAGAGTCAGAATCATCGACAGATTCTTTTCTCGGCGATTCTAATGATGTGGCAGTTCCCGAGAAAAGGAAACACCAACATAAGAAGAAAAAAGTAACATGGCGTGCTTTGGGGAGAAAAGGACAAATTGATCCTGATTTTGATGATAATTGACAAGTAATTGTTTTCATACATGCATATGCAATATACTTCATATTACACGTTTTTTTATATGTTCAAACCTTCTTTACTAATAAATGCTCGTTTGTGCTTGTTTTGAATAGGATGTCGAAAAAGATGAAGAGTGTCACGAGGAAGCTCTTCCGCTTGGGGAGTTCATCGGCGAGTACTCCGGCGAGTACACCGACGAGTCAGGAGGACACCCTATTCCAGGGTAGTTCCTCTTCATCAAACAGACGTCGTCAAGAGCAGCTCCTGAGATGCATAGATCCGACATTAATTGGTTGGCCTATTGCATTTCAACTAGAGGATGAGGTAACTTTCAGATTGTTTTTTATGTCAGTTATAAACTATTGCTAATTGTTTCAATACTGTTTTGTAGGAGGAAGAACACTTGGAGAGTGCGGGTCATGAGGATCATCTGGTGGGTGGGGGGCAGGAGGTGGATGTCCCAGAGTGTGCGGCACAGAGGGATGACCCAGAGGGTGTGGGGCAGGGGGATGACCCGGAGGGTGCGGGGCAGGGGGATCTCCCGGAGGGTGCGGGTCAGGAGGAAGGTGCTGAGGCTGCCGGCAGGTCCTCAGTATCTTTTAGGACGAGCCACCTGGTCGCCCCACTAGTAGTCTCTTCCGGTGGAGCCAAGATCGAGATTACGCCTGTAGGTGACGGGTAAGTGTACTACTCTTCTGTTGTTTTGCTTTTTTTTCAAAAAATTTCTTTCACTAAACTAACTTTATTTATTATGTATTTCTAGATCTTGGATTGACTCTCGGTTTGACGGCACTTCGAGGGTCAGGCAGGTTAACCAGATATTGGGTAACCTGTGTCGTCTGCACTACCCAGGGGTGCTGACAATGCCTACCGGTGAGCGGGTTCTATGCCAGACATGGGACCAGTACCGGTTTGCTCCCGACGGGCGCCACAGAAATGCTCAGGGGGCGGTGTCTCATGACTTCTGGGTATGCAAGTATTTTTTCAATCATCTTTTAGGCTTTTCGAGTTACAACACTTTACTAATCATTACTTTTGCAGTTACGCTTTTGCTTGCCAGAAGTCGGCAATCACCATAACCATGCCCTTCAAGTTTTCAACAACAATGCACATAAGGTGGTGAAGGACGCCATTTCGTATGCCCGCATTCAAGCGAACAATGCTTACTACAAGGAGAAGCTAGGGCAACGAATGAGCAAGGTGATGGGCTCATCGTCAATCTATTTGACTGAAGAAGAATACCGTTCGGTAAACAATTCTAACTTTTTAAATCTTCGATTGTTGAGATTTGTTGTCATATAATACAAATAGCATCTCTGTTCAAGTGAGGATTCCGTGGTTTGCAAACCGCGAGGACACATATTTCGAATTCTGCAAGATTTGGTCTTCAGCCGCATTTAAGAAGACTTCCGAGCAGAAAAGACAATGCCGCGGGATGGATCCGAAGCACGGATATGGTGCCGACGGACATATTCGCCACGCTAAACGCTTGGTAAGACCTCCTTCTGTCACTCTCTAGCTATAGATACATTGTAATGCGACTAACTCATTTCTAATATACAGGAAGCTAAATCTGGCAACGTGCCAAGTGACATAGAGGTGTATATCTCTAGTCACAAAGGAAGCGATCCTACACAGCCAAATGACTTGTGTAGCCAGACAGCCACGGACCATTTGGTGAGATGTTATTAAGAGTTTACGTAATTTCATTTTTCTGCGTCTAGATAATCAGACATGTTTTTTGCAGACGCAGTATGGTGAACACATGGTTCGACTCCATGGAGAGGACTATGATTGGCGGAGAGAACCTGTCGACCAAATGACGGTGTACTCCAGCGGAGGTGGCAAAAGCCATGGACGGTGAGACAATGTTTTTATTAATGTTTTGTGTATGGTATTGTGATGGTAACTAACTCATTCAATGTTGCAGGTACTCCATGTTCAATGGAGTTATTGACTCGAGTGCGGTGAGAGCTCAGAAGTTAGCTCAGTCGTCGCAGAGCTCCGTCGGAGTTGGCTCCAGCCGTCGTCGCTCTTCAGAAACCCCGGAGGTGGATCGGGTGAGGGAGGAAATGAAGCAGGAAATGAGGCGGCGTGACGAGTACTATACCGCCTGCTTAGCACAACAGCAGGCGATGATCCAAGTAAGTTTAGTTTGGAGTGTTGTAGTTAAAAAGTATTCAGAAATAGGTTTAGAACTAACTGATTAAATTACAACATGTGTAGCAACTAGCCCAGCAGCATGGTGGATTGGACATGTCCAATTTCCAACAACTACCTCCCCCGCCACCACCATTATATTCAACATCACCTGAGGTACCTCCTGACATATCGTTACTTCAGATACTTAAGTTAGTGTTTAGAAGAGTAGTTGAGTTAATTCGTTCTCTAATTTTGTCTATTTCTTCAGATTTTCCGTACGCCTGGCCAGGATGGAGCCTCTCGGGCAAATGTGGATGAAGCGGGAGGCAGCGGCGGCAGCCACGACCCAAATGTGGGTGAAGCGAGAGGCAGCGGCGGCACCCACAACACAAATGTGGCCGATCAGTGAGTATATGGAAAAATATGACTTTGTATGTGGCTCTCGCTGTGTTTTGTGAATTTGTATGTGAATTTGGATGTTATATGTGAATTCAGATGTGTACTATGACTTTGGATGTGAATTTAGTTATATTATGTGATTTTGGATGTGATGTGTGAAGTGTGGATGTGAATTTAGATGTGAGATGTGATTTTGGATGTGAGATGTGATTTTGGATGTTATATGTGAAGTTTGAATGTGATTTTGGATGTGAAATGTGATTTTGGATGTGAGATGTGATTTTGGATGTTATATGTGAAGTTTGAATGTGATTTTGGATGTGAAATGTGAATTTGGATGTGTATTGTCAATGTATGTGAAATTGTGGTTGGATGTGAGTGTGAGTAGGGGAACCAGGAAAAAACAAAAAAAATACCAGCTAACTTCCGTCGGCTTTTACCATAGCCGACGGAAGTTAGCTGGTTTCGGCCACGTGAGCAGAAAGGCTAACTTCCGCCGGCTAGGGCCAAAGCCGATGGAAGTTAGCTGCCCCTAACTTCCGTCGGCCAGCCTGGCCGACGGAAGTTAGTGCCCCCCTGCTGACGTGGCAGAGTTCGGGGCTAACTTCCGTCGGCCACGTCAAGCCGACGGAAGTTAGCTAACTTCCGTCGCCTCGCTTCCGTCGGCCAAAGGCCGACGGAAGTTAGCGTTTTGCCGACGGAAGTTAGCTTCTTCCATCGGGAAAGGGCTAACTTCCGTCGGCTTTTGCCGACGGAAGTTGCCTGTTTTGTTGTAGTGTCAAGAGCTTTTATGGAAGACCTCAACGACATCAACACGTCAGGCATGAAAAAATCTAATTATACCCTACATTCCCATCAATGAACCTGACAACCTTATGACCCGATGCGGAATCTACTAACAAGTCAGCAATTAGCATCAGTATTCATCTTTAAGAGTTGCTTTGTTTAGATCTGTGAAGTAGACACATATCCTAAGCTTCCCATTCTTGTTCCATATAGGTAGGTATGATATTTTATACACACTCTACATATCGGCACAATCTTATGAACCCTGCATCATATAATCTAGCTGATGAGGACATCACTTCACATGATACACACATGCACCATCAACCTACAATTCAATTACAGGGACCAATCACACGCGCCCGTGCCCGTCGCTTGAACCATGAGGTTAATTCTTTCCTTAGCAACTATGTTAATATTTGTTTGGATGGGATGCTACTGAATACTAGTGATATTTTGTTGCTTAGGGACATGGGAGATGGAATAGGAGAGTTGGAGTTGAAGACGGAGTCGCCCGGATGATTTGAAGTCAAGAATTCGCTGGTTCGGACTACATCAACCACCATGCACCAAAATGGGCATAACTTCCTCATACGAAGTCCGATTGGCGCGTTCTTGGACTTTTTGGAAAGCTAAGGAGAAGACGGATCTTTTGGCATTGTTTCACCTCATTTGGAGTCTCGAGTCGTCCTGTGTGTCTGAAACAGTCCTGCGTGATAGAACTGGGCCGAGTTGGACCTTGTACTGAGTTGGAGGCTGTGTTGGCCCATAGTCTGAGTCGTGTGCACCTCCTACAGGCTGCCCACGGCTTATATACTCACGCCAACCGCCATTAGGGTTAGGTTTTGCTTTGTTTGCATCTACACTTGTGTGTTTAGATCCCGCTCCTGCACCGGACCGATTGGCTGCTGCATAACCTCTCCTCATCATAGTTCATCTGTGATTTGGCATTTGACTTGTGTTCTTCCTGTTCTTTCTTGTGTTCTTGGGTTCGCTTGCAGGAACTAGCCTTCGCGGTGAGGTCAATCGCGCCCTGCGTGGTTGATAACCGACGGAGATAGTGGTGTAGCGATTGCAAGGTTTTGATCCGCCGGACCGGAGCCTTGGATCGTCAACGTTGAGATTCTCCACCAATCAAAGTTATCCTTACCTAGCGGAAGATTGGGACCAATCCCCCATTGCTACCTTGTTCTGCCTCCACTTGAGTTTGGGCACATAGTTTCCCTCTATTGCTTGAATTTTCACCTTGGGAGCACTAAGGCCAGCAACTTTGACGAGTACTAGGGAACACTTATTGAACTTGGTTTAACTATTATTACTATCGCTATTCCTTGCTACTCACTTTGCCTTCCAAGCTACACCTTCTCTTGGTCAGGACAGGTTCACATCTTGCAATTGCCCACCACCCTCCACTTGGTTCTTCACCTGTAGGCCGGTGTCCTCACTGCGGCGTGGTAAGAACACTTGCAAGCGTGGGTAAGGCGCTTGACGGATTGCTTCCACCACACACCCACCACTCCACCTAGTTGTGTTCCATAAGGGTTATTCTTGTTGTTTGTCTTTTCACTAACATGGCAGATAACAACGGTACCCCTCCATCCGATTTTAATGACTGTGCCTCTGCCGACCATGAAGCACTTATTGTACAATGTGTTTTGAGCACTCACATGGAGCAGGACGATCGAGCACAATGGAATAATCTGTTTCAGACCTTCTTCGTCGTCAATGACCGTCGTGTACATGTCATCATCGACAGCGGTAGTTGCAACAATTTGGTGAGCCTCGACATGGTAACGAAGCTTCAACTTCCCACACGTGCGCATACACACCCTTACCATGTGCAATGGTTCAACAATAGCGGTAAGGTCAAGGTAACACAAACTGCTCACATCAAATTTTCCATTGGTACATACTTCGGAGTTGCTGATTTTGATGTAGTACCAATGCAAGCATATTCTTTATTACTTGGTAGACCTTGGGAGTATGATACTGATGCTACACACCATGGTAGGAGCAATAAGTACATATTTATGTATAAAGGAAAGAAAGTTACTTTGTTTCCTATGACTCTTGCTGAAATTGTGAAATTTGAACAAGAAAAACATGCTAAGGACGCACAAACGAGCACACAACCTTCTGAAAATCAGCGAGTAGCTAAGACGCTTTTGAGGCAACAGAAAGATAAAGTTGCTTCTCCTTCTTCATCACAAGTTATTAATTTGAAAGGACGTGTCATGTTTGCAACTAAAACTGACCTTGCTGAAATTTGTGATGATACTCCCTTGATGTATGGCTTGATTTGCACGAACGTGCTGTTTTCACTTGCGAACATTCCTAGCTCTGTTCCTGTTGTAGTTACTGACCTTTTGCAGGAGTTTAATGATGTTTTTCCTGCTAAGATACCACCCGGGCTGCCACCGATACGCGGCATCGAGCACCAAATTGATTTGATTCCGGGAGCGTCTCTTCCTAATCGTGCAGCGTACCGTACCAATCCAGAGGAGACAAAATAAATTCAGCGCCAAGTACATGCCCTTCTTGATCGTGGGTACGTCTGTGAAAGCCTTAGTCCTTGTGCAGTACCCGTTCTTTTGGTGCCTAAGAAAGATGGTAGTTGGCGCATGTGTGTTGATTGTCGTGCTATTAATAATATCACCATTCGATATCGACACCCTATTCCTAGATTGGATGACATGCTTGATGAGCTTAGTGCTGCCATTATCTTTACTAAGATCGATCTCCGTAGTGGCTACCACCAAATTCGCATGAAACTAGGTGATGAATGGAAAACTGCTTTTAAAACAAAGTTTGGATTATATGAGTGGCTTGTTACGCCTTTTGGACTTACTAATGCACCTAGTACCTTCATGCGCTTGATGAATGAAGTCCTACGACACTTTATAGGACGCTTTGTGGTAGTATACTTTGATGATATCTTGATTTACAGCAAGTCTCTCACTGAACATGTTGACCACCTACGTGTTGTGTTTTCTGTCCTACGTGAGGCTAGATTGTTTGGTAACCTTGAGAAGTGCACGTTTTGCACGAATCGAGTTGTGTTTCTTGGATATGTTGTCACTTCACAGGGTATTGAGGTTGACACGGCAAAGGTAGAAGCAATCAATAGCTGGCCGCAACCCCAAACTATCACACAGGTTGTTGGACCGGAAACGGCGACCAGAGGGGGTGTGAATGGGAGCTTTTAAAATTTCGGGCTAAAAACAGCCTTCGGTTTTAATCCTGTCTACTGCGGAACAGGCTTCGAACACCAACCTTCGAAGGTCTGGTTCGGAGGTACTTGACAGCTCCGAACACAGGCTTCGCAAGGAGTAAAAGTCCGAAGCCAAGTAGACTTCGCTCCACCCACAACCCCGAAAACAACTCTGCTAAGTCAGTGCAGGCTCCGCACACAGGATGCTTCGAGCAGGCTTCGCACTTCACCCTTCGCAAGAGTGGACTACCCTCCGAGGACTTCGACCTAATACTTCGACCTAATACTTCGCTCAGTGCTGGGGTGAGTGAAAAAATTACGAGGCATCCAGCACTGAGTGACACGAGTAGTAGGTGCAGTAAAAGTAGACTGTCTACGCACATGATAATCGGAATGATGCAAAGTGCGAGGTCTACCTACATGCTGTGATCGCACAACATGTCGAGGTCTCCTACTCTGATGAGGTACAAAGCTACTCGCCCGGGGTCTACCACCATATGGAACAGGGTGAACACCTCGAGGAGCAAAACCTCTCCGAGAAGCACGAGGAGCCTCAAAAGCAGGACGATAGTAAAACTCAGACTCATGCATATCTAAAGATGGGTAATGCATGTCCTGATAACTCATCGCCTGAGAGTGTCGCTCATCCTTGATGTGACGAAAACAGAACCCAACCAAATGACCCGCCCGCTGACAGTAGGAATAATGAAAGACTCTCCTTGACGTGGAAGCACTGCTGAAGTGTTTTGTTTTTTCTGCTGTTTTGGTTTACACACGCGATGACACTAACGACTAGCCTCTGGTCACATCTCTGTCAGTCTACGAGATGTTGTGCCTCTGCTTGGTGTTTAAACGCATGCTCACTTCGTTTTGGTTTTCTTTTCCCCACGTAGGATTGTCGTCGACTGTTGATTTTATATTTGGCAGCACAAACTTTGTCTTGTCTACCGCACAGGCCAGATTACGTATCGACTGGCACATAATTTCATGTTTTGATAAATTTTTACCGTGCATGTGCTAGTGTTTGGTCAGATTATTTGGTCAGCTGTTGGTTTAATGACGTCATTGATGCTACTGTTTTCCTCATTGATCTGCATGATTTCAGCTTGACTCATTCATAGCATTTTCAATCTGTAGCTGTAGCTGTATGAATTTGTGAGTTCACTACCTCTTGCTTGATAAATTGCTTATGAGAGCGTTTCAGGTTCCGTATGATGCGTTCGACCAATTGTCTATAAGTACTTTAGGTGTTTCTTTTTGACTAGGATAATTGTACCAAATTTTTTATGAAATTTTGTGTTTTATTAATCTGCATTTAAGCACTATCACTACAACAAAAAACCGACTGAAATTAGCTAGGGCCAAAGCTAACTTCCGTCGGCTAGGGCCAAAGCCGACGAAAGTTAAGGCAACCTAACTTCCGTCGGCTAGACTGGCCGATGGAAGTTGGCGCGTCTCTACTGATGTGGCAGAATTCCGCTCTAACTTTCGTCGGCCACGTGAAGCCGACGGAAGTTAGCTAACTTTCGTCTACCCGCTTCCGTCGGCTATATGCCGACGGAAGTTAACTTCTTTCGCTGGGAAAGGTCTATCTTCCATCGGCTTTGGTCGTTGGAAGTTTGCCGGATTGTTGTAGTGTGTGTTGGTGTCTTTTCAATTAGGACACCGGTTGTTTTTTTAAGGCTAGATTATTTTAGTGCTTGTGATCTCTCATTCTATCGCTTCACATCATATCAGACTAGAGAGTGGTAGAACTAAGTTCATCTGTCATTTTTATATCTAATCGCTCCCGCTTGTTGTCTTTTGAGGAGAGTTGGGTGGCTATCTTTTTGAAAGAATTTGTTGAGGTGCCTATTCACCCCCCTCTAGTCGCTTGTTCCGATCCTACAAATGGAACCAGAGCCGGTTAGATCACCAATTGGCCTTAACCGATTTTGTGATCCTTAGGTGACATGGATAGACACAGTAAGATTCCTTTGTTTAATAGGCGTGATTTTTCATATTGGAAGGTGTGCGTGGAGGCTTATGTTTGAAGCCAAGGGAGTGCAATTTAGGACATTGTTGACTAGTCTGAGTCAGAATGAAATTGATAGGGTCCAACACCTATGTACTCCTCATGAGATTTGGTCCACTTTGGTTGTTTTCCATGAGGGCTCTACCCAGATTAAGGCCAGTCGTTAAAGCACATATAACCAAGAATATCAACTCTTTGTGTAAGGCCCTGGTGAATTGATAGATGCCATGTTTGCAAGCTTTCACTGCATTGTAAGCAACTTGCGTACCACTAGGACTTTAGTTTACTCTGATAATAAAAGAGCGATCAAACTTATCTATGCTCTTGATCATAGCATATGGGAGGTGAAGATATCTAGTATTGAGGAGTCGGCAGTTATGACATGTTAACTTGCGATGAGCTCTTCAGTAAGCTAAAGTCCACCAAGATTGCCAAGGCATCTCGCCTCAAGAGCAGCCAATGCGGCCTCACACTACAACAATCCAGGAAGTTTTCGTCGGCCAAGTTAACTTCCGTCGGTGTTGGCGTAAAAGATTATGCTAACAGGTTTCTGTAGAAAAGAAACTAACAAACGAAGTGTTTGCGAAGCAAACTGTTCTAAGCCTCCGAAAGGATAATAGCTTAGAATAGTTCGAAAGTGTGTATTGAATTACTTGTAATTGGTCCCTATTACAGGGTAAAATGGGGGGTATTTATAGGCCTAAACATTAAGGAAAAGACCTATTTACCCCTCTATTACAACCGACATTAAGGAAACTATTCGGTTTCCTTAATAGGGCTAAAATGGTAAAAGACTAATCTAATAGGATAGAAGATAAGTCTTCCATCTTAGCTGGCAGAAAAGATCCTGAAGGACTTTGGTTCGAAGACATACTTCGAACTAGTGTCTGTCTTCGGGCTTCGAACGAGGTTCTGGGCATCTTCGAAGATGGTCTTCGGACAATCTTCGAACTGGTTGACTGTCTTTATGCTGCTTCGGCAATAACCCCGAAGATGAGATATTTTCCCCCAACAGTCGGCTTTTGGGCAAGCCGACGGAAGTTAAATAACTTCCGTCGGCTCCTGGAGGCCGACGGAAGTTAACTTAACTTCCGTCGGCTTCTCACAGTGGCCGACGGAAGTTAGTGGGGGAATTTTCTATGGCAGATCGGATCCCTTAACTTCCGTCGGCCAGACTTCCGTCGGCTTTAATGCTGGCCGACGGAAGTTAAGGGGTTTTTCCCCAACCGCGCGCGCGTACAGGGAGACCTAACTCCTTGTACACGCACAGTACCCGCCGCCGCCTCCCACGCCCAGAGCCCGCGCCGCCGCCACCGCCCACCTCCGGCCCGCGCCACCGCTCCGGCCGCCGGCCGCCCGCCGCCTCCCGCCGCCGCCGCCTCCTCCCACCGCCTCCGCCTCCTGCCTGCGCTGCCGCCCGGCCGCCCACCACTGCCTGGCCGCCAGCCACCGGCCCGCCACCGGCCGGCACCGCCTCCTCGCTCACGCGCCGCCTCCCGCCCACGCCGCCACTGGCGCCGCCCACCTCTGACCCACCGCCGCCGTGCCCCACCACCGCCGGTCCGAGCCACCAGACGCCGCGCCCGCCCACACAGCCCGCCCCCGCAGCCGCCCGCCGCCGCCGGCCGATGGACGCCGCCCTCGATTCGGCCGTCACCATCCGGACACCGTCGCCCGTCGCCGCTCGCCGTCGCCACC
The DNA here is from genome assembly GCA_019279435.1 of Zizania palustris. Classification (NCBI taxonomy): domain Eukaryota; kingdom Viridiplantae; phylum Streptophyta; class Magnoliopsida; order Poales; family Poaceae; genus Zizania; species Zizania palustris. The sequence goes on from JAAALK010000079.1 coordinate 26,431,293, forward strand.
CGACAATTAAGTAATGCTATAAACTTGATTTCAAGCTTTGAATTCTAAGTTCTTGTGTTCAAAATTTATGAAACTTGTGGATATCTAGTTGAAATTGGTTTGAACAAATTTGTTGGTTGAGTCAATTGAATTGGATAGTAAAAAATTGCTATTAACTCTAGATGTTTGTTTAGAAGTTGTATTCTAAAAGTATGTATGCAATGAAAATATGTGTTGTATAGGTTGTTGTCGAATAAGGAACAGTGTCGCCATTTAGAGAAATTTTCAAGAACTTTGAATTTGCTTGATTAGATGTGTGAATTTTCAGGATTCTTAATGCATAACATATTTTGATGGTAACATGAACTATACGTGTACATTTTTCTTTTGGTACATATTATGATTTTGTTGATTGTGATGTTGTATGTATGCTTATGCTTGTGAATACTTATACTTTATTATATATATATTTCTTTTCGTATGCAATTTTTTATTTGACAACAACGTAGATAGTGTAACGAAACCTATGCGTCACCCGTTTTGGACCAACATGTCTCACACATGTCATGCATGTGAGATGTGTAGGTCCGGAATTGTCCCTTTTTGGACAGCCTCAGAGTGGGCGACAGAGCGTTGTTTTATGATGAGTCATGAGTCCAAATGGGATTTTAGTAACATAACCTTGTTGTTCTCCATTGCACCACTATCAGGCGTGCAATTGGAGAACAGCGGGGTTATGCTGCTGAAATTTCGTTCGGACTCATGGCTCGTCATAAATACCATGTTTTGTCGGTCACTCTTGGGTGGGTTTAGGACCTATCTTTTCCTATAGACCATGGTTGTCACGGCATTGCCTAGGCACCGACAAGGCGTCCAGGCGGTCACCGTCGGACGCCATGGTGAATCGCCTCGCCTGGGTGGAGTTAGGCGATCGCCAGGCGTGTCTGGGCGGGCGCCTAGGGTCCGTGGTAGTGTCTAAGGCGTGGCACAGGCCTTTCGGTTAACCCTATTCCCTTGCGCCGCGGGCTCTGCTTCCCCTTGCGTCGCCGGCCTCCCAGCCACCTCTGCTTCCCCTCCGTTGTCCGGAGGCGGAGGCGGGGGGTGGCCAGGATGTGTGTATGTTGCGAGCCCTTTTATAGTGGCCAGTGCGTGAATCTTCTGGCCCGACGGTACTTATGCATGATGCATTATATTCTTGATTGAATGAATGTTTTGCATATAGAATGGCTGAGGACGACCGACGGTGGATGTATAGTGGTTGGATGAAAAGTGGAGCTCACACGAGGGAGTGGGTAATCAACGCTGAGAAATTTGTTGATCGTGCATTCGCTTTGACAACAAACACTGGCGCGAGGTGCCCATGCATGAAGTGCAGAAATTCTCGTTGGCAAGACAAGAGGACGTTGTCATTGCATATTTGCAAATATGGTTTCGTGCCAGGTTATGAAGTTTGGTCTTTTCACGGCGAGACAGGCCGTGAAAAAACGGTATTAGTAGCGGAAGAAGAAGATGATAGCGTTGCTGACGATGGGATGGATGAGATGGTTGATGCTATACGACCGGAGTTTGAATCAAACCCCGAGGATCCTCCAACACCGGAGGTTCAAAAGTTTTTCGACATCCTTCGAGCTTCAGAAGAGCCATTGCGTGAGCACACCACCATAAGCGTTCTCGCTTTCGTGACTCGTATTATGGCTATTAAGTCAAAGTTTGCATTTTCAAACAATTGTTATAAGGAGCTCTTGAATCTGATCAGCGATATCCTTCCTAAGAACCATAAGGTGCCGAAAGACATGTACCAGTCAAAGAAAATGCTTTCTGCTCTCGGTATGGAGTATGAGAAGATTGATGTGTGTCGACATAATTGTATGCTGTTCTGGAAAGAACATAGTAATGAGGTGAAATGCTTAAAATGTGGTAAACCGAGATTCGTAGAGGTCGTCAATGAAGACGGAGAGAAGATGACGACAGAGGTTGCTCATAAGCAACTTCGTTACATGCCTCTTACACCTCGGGTGAAACGATTGTTTCTCTCAAAGAAAACCGCTAGACATATGCGATGGCATAAAGAAGGTGTACGTGAGAATAATCAAGTAATGGTGCACCCATCTGATGGTGCGGCATGGAAGGCTCTAGATGATTTTGATGCAGACTTTGCTAGTGATGCAAGGAATGTTCGCATCGGGTTGGCAACTGATGGATTCACGCCTTTCAATGTAACGGCATCGTCGTACGCTTGTTGGCCTGTGTTTGCTATTCCATACAACCTTCCACCTTCGTTTTGTATGAAATATGAATTTATGTTCCTGTGTCTCATTATACCCGGTCCAGATCATCCTAGAACACGACTAAACGTGATGCTGAAGCCCTTAATTGAAGAGTTGAAACAATTGTGGAAAGGAGTTGAAGCATATGACTATGACCAGAAACAAAAATTCAATCTTCGAGTTGCGTATCTGTGGTCGGTCCACGAGTTTCCAGCATACGGTATTTTTTCTGGTTGGAGTTGTCATGGAAGGTTGACATGCCCGATATGTGCGAAGGACACAGATTGTTTCCGTCTGAACTTCGGGGGAAAGATTTGTTACTTTGATTGCCATAGATGCTTTTTGCCCATGAATCACCCATTTCGGTTACAGAGGAAAAATTTCAAGAAGGACAGCATTGTTGTAAAGGGACCACCAAGGCGATTAAATGGTACAGAAATCGCTAATATGCTGAATGAGTTGGTCCTTAATGAAAATGAGGATGGATTTGTAGGATTCGGAACCGAACATAATTGGACCCACATATGTGGCTTATGGGAACTTCCGTATGTCAAATCACTAATTCTGATGCACAACATTGACGTTATGCATCAGGAACGTAATGTTCGTGAAAGCATTATAAGTACATGTATGGATTTTACTGACAGGACAAAAGATAATGTAAAGGCGAGAAGAGATTTAGCTGAGATTTGTAATCGACCAACCCTTGAGTTGACGAATAGTGGTGGCAAGCCACGTGCCCCATTTTGTTTAAAACCTAAAGAAAAAAAAAGTAATGAGGTGGTTGAAAAATTTGAAATTCCCAGATGGTTACGCCGCGGGATTTAGAAGAGCTGTGAACTTGAAGACAGGGAAATTAAATGGATTGAAAAGTCACGATTACCACATAATAATGGAAAGACTCCTTCCTGTAATGTTTCGCGGGTACCTGAATGATGATGTGTGGAAGGCGTTAGCTGAGCTGAGCCATTTTTATAGACAACTTTGTGCGAAAGAAATTAAGAAAGATATGATGGAGATGCTAGAGAAAGAGATCCCGGTGCTTTTATGTAAACTGGAAAAAATATTCCCTCCAGGGTTCTTCAATCCAATGCAACATTTACTGGTTCATCTGCCATATGAAGCTAAGGTAGGTGGCCCTGTGCAATATAGGTGGATGTATCATATTGAAAGGTCCCTAAAGAAGCTTAGAGCGATGGTTGGTAATAAGGCTAGAGTTGAAGGTTGCATCGCAGAAGAATTTAAATTGAAAGAGATAGCATACTTCACTAGTGTATACGTCGCTGAGCATCACAATGTCAACACACCTGCTACACGGTACCATATGGATGAAGACCATCCTTGTAGTGATCTCCAAATATTTGGGTGGAAGGGCATAACTGTTGGTGTCTCCACGACATATTATGTAACTCAGGAAGAACGAACAAATGCCTTGCTCTACATGTACTCAAATATGGAAGAGATGGAACAATATTTCGCGTAAGTGATTCGTTTTAGTTTTATATTTTACCTCCAAATTTTATACCCGTTTGTTTACCTATTCGTTACAATGACAGTATGTTTGATTCGAAATACTTGACGTCTGGTCGTCAACCAATGGAGAAGCAATTAGATAAATTGCGTCGAGAAGGAGTAAATGGCGGGCCTAGTTTCCTCACTTGGTTCAGAGAACATGTAAATCCTTACCTTTTGTGACATGTATTATTTTAGTCTATTAGGTTAATTATCTGATAATCTCCTATGATTTGCAGTGTGTGCTCGCTGACAATGTACATATAGACTTGCGACAGCTCTCTTACGGGAGTATTAGTGCCAAAAGTTACGGTCGCTATGATGTTAATGGTTTCCGCTTCCGTTCAACTATTTTTGAAGCATATCGACCTCTAGCGGCAACAACTAATACTGGAGTTGTTACAAGGGTCGTTGATGGACAAGGACACGAAACTATGTATTATGGAATCATCAAAAATATAATCGAGTACAAATTTGCCGGGAATAAAGAGATTAAAGTAGTCTTCTTCGATTGTGATTGGTTTGACCCTAAACATGGTACTCGTGAAAACCAATTTGGGATGGTTGAAGTCAAACACGCGGAACAATTATCTGGTTGCGACAATTTTGTCCTTGCTCACCAAGTCGAGCAGGTGTATTATATGCCCTACCCATGTGAAAAACTAAGTGCTTGATGGGTAGTCTACAAAGTGAATCCTCGGGAACGTCTACACACCCCTAGTGATGGCGCTTATCAATTGGAGGTTGAAGAGGTCGACGAGGTTTACCAAGATGATGAATTGCCGACTTCGTTTAATGTAGAGTCAGAATCATCGACAGATTCTTTTCTCGGCGATTCTAATGATGTGGCAGTTCCCGAGAAAAGGAAACACCAACATAAGAAGAAAAAAGTAACATGGCGTGCTTTGGGGAGAAAAGGACAAATTGATCCTGATTTTGATGATAATTGACAAGTAATTGTTTTCATACATGCATATGCAATATACTTCATATTACACGTTTTTTTATATGTTCAAACCTTCTTTACTAATAAATGCTCGTTTGTGCTTGTTTTGAATAGGATGTCGAAAAAGATGAAGAGTGTCACGAGGAAGCTCTTCCGCTTGGGGAGTTCATCGGCGAGTACTCCGGCGAGTACACCGATGAGTCAGGAGGACACCCTATTCCAGGGTAGTTCCTCTTCATCAAACAGACGTCGTCAAGAGCAGCTCCTGAGATGCATAGATCCGACATTAATTGGTCGGCCTATTGCATTTCAACTAGAGGATGAGGTAACTTTCAGATTGTTTTTTATGTCAGTTATAAACTATTGCTAATTGTTTCAATACTGTTTTGTAGGAGGAAGAACACTTGGAGAGTGCGGGTCACGAGGATCATCTGGTGGGTGGGGGGCAGGAGGTGGATGTCCCAGAGTGTGCGGCACAGAGGGATGACCCAGAGGGTGTGGGGCAGGGGGATGACCCGGAGGGTGCGGGGTAGGGGGATCTCCCGGAGGGTGCGGGTCAGGAGGAAGGTGCTGAGGCTGCCGGCAGGTCCTCAGTATCTTTTAGGACGAGCCACCTGGTCGCCCCACTAGTAGTCTCTTCCGGTGGAGCCAAGATCGAGATTACGCCTGTAGGTGACGGGTAAGTGTACTACTCTTCTGTTGTTTTGCTTTTTTTTTTCAAAAAATTTCTTTCACTAAACTAACTTTATTTATTATGTATTTCTAGATCTTGGATTGACTCTCGGTTTGACGACACTTCGAGGGTCAGGCAGGTTAACCAGATATTGGGTAACCTGTGTCGTCTGCACTACCCAGGGGTGCTGACAATGCCTACCGGTGAGCGGGTTCTATGCCAGACATGGGACCAGTACCGGTTTGCTCCTGACGGGCGCCACAGAACTGCTCAGGGGGCGGTGTCTCATGACTTCTGGGTATGCAAGTGTTTTTTCAATCATCTTTTAGGCTTTTCGAGTTACAACACTTTACTAATCATTACTTTTGCAGTTACGCTTTTGCTTGCCAGAAGTCGGCAATCACCATAACCATGCCCTTCAAGTTTTCAACAACAATGCACATAAGGTGGTGAAGGACGCCATTTCGTATGCCCGCATTCAAGCGAACAATGCTTACTACAAGGAGAAGCTAGGGCAACGAATGAGCAAGGTGATGGGCTCATCGTCAATCTATTTGACTGAAGAAGAATACCGTTCGGTAAACAATTCTAACTTTTTAAATCTTCGATTGTTGAGATTTGTTGTCATATAATAAAAATAGCATCTCTATTCAGGTGAGGATTCCGTGGTTTGCAAACCGCGAGGACACATATTTCAAATTCTGCAAGATTTGGTCTTCAGCCGCATTTAAGAAGACTTCCGAGCAGAAAAGACAATGTCGCGGGATGGATCCGAAGCACGGATATGGTGCCGACGGACATATTCGCCACGCTAAACGCTTGGTAAGACCTCCTTCTGTCACTCTCTAGCTATAGATACATTGTAATGCGACTAACTCATTTCTAATGTACAGGAAGCTAAATCTGGCAACGTGCCAAGTGACATAGAGGTGTATATCTCTGGTCACAAAGGAAGCGATCCTACACAGCCAAATGACTTGTGTAGCCAGACAGCCACGAACCATTTGGTGAGATGTTATTAAGAGTTTACGTAATTTCATTTTTCTGCGTCTAGCTAATCAGACATGTTTTTTGCAGACGCAGTATGGTGAACACATGGTTCGACTCCATGGAGAGGACTATGATTGGCGGAGAGAACCTGTCGACCAAATGGCGGTGTACTCTAGCGGAGGTGGCAAAAGCCATGGACGGTGAGACAGTGTTTTTATTAATGTTTTGTGTATGGTATTGTGATGGTAACTAACTCATTCAATGTTGCAGGTACTCCATGTTCAATGGAGTTATTGACTCGAGTGCGGTGAGAGCTCAGAAGTTAGCTCAGTCGTCGCAGAGCTCCGTCGGAGTTGGCTCCAGCCGTCGTCGCTCTTCAGAAACCCCGGAGGTGGATCGGGTGAGGGAGGAAATGAAGCAGGAAATGAGGCGGCGTGACGAGTACTATACCGCCTGCTTAGCACAACAGCAGGCGATGATCCAAGTAAGTTTAGTTTGGAGTGTTGTAGTTAAAAAGTATTTAGAAATAGGTTTAGAACTAACTGATTAAATTACAACATGTGTAGCAACTAGCCCAGCAGCATGGTGGATTGGACATGTCCAATTTCCAACAACTACCTCCCCCGCCACCACCATTATATTCAACATCACCTGAGGTACCTCCTGACATATCGTTACTTCAGATACTTAAGTTAGTGTTTAGAAGAGTAGTTGAGTTAATTCGTTCTCTAATTTTGTCTATTTCTTCAGATTTTCCGTACGCCTGGCTAGGATGGAGCCTCTCGGGCAAATGTGGATGAAGCGGGAGGCAGCGGCGGCACCCACGACCCAAATGTGGGTGAAGCGAGAGGCAGCGGCGGCACCCACGACCCAAATGTGGCCGATCAGTGAGTATATGGAAAAATATGACTTTGTATGTGGCTCTCGCTGTGTTTTGTGAATTTGTATGTGAATTTGGATGTTATATGTGAATTCAGATGTGTACTATGACTTTGGATGTGAATTTAGTTATATTATGTGATTTTGGATGTGATGTGTGAAGTGTGGATGTGAATTTGGATGTGAGATGTGATTTTGGATGTGAGATGTGATTTTGGATGTTATATGTGAAGTTTGAATGTGATTTTGGATGTGAAATGTGATTTTGGATGTGAGATGTGATTTTGGATGTTATATGTGAAGTTTGAATGTGATTTTGGATGTGAAATGTGAATTTGGATGTGTATTGTCAATGTATGTGAAATTGTGGTTGGATGTGAGTGTGAGTAGGGGAACCAGGAAAAAACAAAAAAAATACCAGCTAACTTCTGTTGGCTTTTACCATAGCCGACGGAAGTTAGCTGGTTTCGGCCACGTGGGCAGAAAGGCTAACTTCCGTCGGCTAGGGCCAAAGCCGATGGAAGTTAGCTGCCCCTAACTTCCGTCGGCCAGCCTGGCCGACGGAAGTTAGTGCCCCCTGCTGACGTGGCAGAGTTCGGGGCTAACTTCCGTCGGCCACGTCAATCCGACGGAAGTTAGCTAACTTCTGTCGCCTCGCTTCCGTCGGCCAAAGGCCGACGGAAGTTAGCGTTTTGCCGACGGAAGTTAGCTTCTTACATCGGGAAAGGGCTAACTTCCGTCGGCTTTTGCCGACGGAAGTTGCCTGTTTTGTTGTAGTGTCAAGAGCTTTTATGGAAGACCTCAACGACATCAACACGTCAGGCATGAAAAAATCTAATTATACCCTACATTCCCATCAATGAACCTGACAACCTTATGACCCGATGCGGAATCTACTAACAAGTCAGCAATTAGCATCAGTACTCATCTTTAAGAGTTGCTTTGTTTAGATCTGTGAAGTAGACACATATCCTAAGCTTCCCATTCTTGTTCCATATAGGTAGGTATGATATTTTATACACACTCTACATATCGGCACAATCTTATGAACCCTGCATCATATAATCTAGCTGATGAGGACATCACTTCACATGATACACACATGCACCATCAACCTACAATTCAATTACAGGGACCAATCACACGCGCCCGTGCCCGTCGCTTGAACCATGAGGTTAATTCTTTCCTTAGCAACTATGTTAATATTTGTTTGGATGGGATGCTACTGAATACTAGTGATATTTTGTTGCTTAGGGACATGGGAGATGGAATAGGAGAGTTGGAGTTGAAGACGGAGTCGCCCGGATGATTTGAAGTCAAGAATTCGCTGGTTCGGACTACATCAACCACCATGCACCAAAATGGGCATAACTTCCTCATACGAAGTCCGATTGGCGCGTTCTTGGACTTTTTGGAAAGCTAAGGAGAAGACGGATCTTTTGGCATTGTTTCACCTCATTTGGAGTCTCGAGTCATCCTGTGTGTCTGAAACAGTCCTGCGTGACAGAACTGGGCCGAGTTGGACCTTGTACTGAGTTGGAGGCTGTGTTGGCCCATAGTCTGAGTCGTGTGCACCTCCTACAGGCTGCCCACGGCTTATATACTCACGCCAACCGCCATTAGGGTTAGGTTTTGCTTTGTTTGCATCTACACTTGTGTGTTTAGATCCCGCTCCTGCACCGGACCGATTGGCTGCTGCATCAGCGTTTGTGAAACCTCTCCTCATCATAGTTCATCTGTGATTTGGCATTTGACTTGTGTTCTTCCTGTTCTTTCTTGTGTTCTTGGGTTCGCTTGCAGGAACTAGCCTTCGCGGTGAGGTCAATCGCGCCCTGCGTGGTTGATAACCGACGGAGATAGTGGTGTAGCGATTGCAAGGTTTTGATCCGCCGGACCGGAGCCTTGGATCGTCAACGTTGAGATTCTCCACCAATCAAAGTTATCCTTACCTAGCGGAAGATCGGGACCAATCCCCCATTGCTACCTTGTTCTGCCTCCACTTGAGTTTGGGCACATAGTTTCCCTCTATTGCTTGAATTTTCACCTTGGGAGCACTAAGGCCAGCAACTTTGACGAGTACTAGGGAACACTTATTGAACTTGGTTTAACTATTATTACTATCGCTATTCCTTGCTACTCACTTTGCCTTCCAAGCTACACCTTCTCTTGGTCAGGACAGGTTCACATCTTGCAATTGCCCACCACCCTCCACTTGGTTCTTCACCTGTAGGCCGGTGTCCTCACTGCGGCGTGGTAAGAACACTTGCAAGCGTGGGTAAGGCGCTTGACGGATTGCTTCCACCACACACCCACCACTCCACCTAGTTGCGTTCCATAAGGGTTATTCTTGTTGTTTGTCTTTTCACTAACATGGCAGATAACAACGGTACCCCTCCATCCGATTTTAATGACTGTGCCTCTGCCGACCATGAAGCACTTATTGTACAATGTGTTTTGAGCACTCACATGGAGCAGGACGATCGAGCACAATGGAATAATCTGTTTCAGACCTTCTTCGTCGTCAATGACCGTCGTGTACGTGTCATCATCGACAGCGGTAGTTGCAACAATTTGGTGAGCCTCGACATGGTAACGAAGCTTCAACTTCCCACACGTGCGCATCCACACCCTTACCATGTGCAATGGTTCAACAATAGCGGTAAGGTCAAGGTAACACAAACTGCTCACATCAAATTTTCCATTGGTACATACTTCGGAGTTGCTGATTTTGATGTAGTACCAATGCAAGTATATTCTCTATTACTTGGTAGACCTTGGGAGTATGATACTGATGCTACACACCATGGTAGGAGCAATAAGTACACATTTATGTATAAAGGAAAGAAAGTTACTTTGCTTCCTATGACTCTTGCTGAAATTGTGAAATTTGAACAAGAAAAACATGCTAAGGACGCACAAACGAGCACACAACCTTCTGAAAATCAGCGAGTAGCTAAGACGCTTTTGAGGCAACAGAAAGATAAAGTTGCTTCTCCTTCTTCATCACAAGTTATTAATTTGAAAGGACGTGTCATGTTTGCAACTAAAACTGACCTTGCTGAAATTTGTGATGATACTCCCTTGATGTATGGCTTGATTTGCACGAACGTGCTGTTTTCACTTGCGAACATTCCTAGCTCTGTTCCTGTTGTAGTTACTGACCTTTTGCAGGAGTTTAATGATGTTTTTCCTGCTGAGATACCACCCGGGCTGCCACCGATACGCGGCATCGAGCACCAAATTGATTTGATTCTGGGAGCGTCTCTTCCTAATCGTGCAGCGTACCGTACCAATCCAGAGGAGACAAAATAAATTCAGCGCCAAGTACATGCCCTTCTTGATCGTGGGTACGTCTGTGAAAGCCTTAGTCCTTGTGCAGTACCCGTTCTTTTGGTGCCTAAGAAAGATGGTAGTTGGCGCATGTGTGTTGATTGTCGTGCTATTAATAATATCACCATTCGATATCGACACCCTATTCCTAGATTGGATGACATGCTTGATGAGCTTAGTGCTGCCATTATCTTTACTAAGATCGATCTCCGTAGTGGCTACCACCAAATTCGCATGAAACTAGGTGATGAATGTAAAACTGCTTTTAAAACAAAGTTTGGATTATATGAGTGGCTTGTTACGCCTTTTGGACTTACTAATGCACCTAGTACCTTCATGCGCTTGATGAATGAAGTCCTACGACACTTTATAGGACGCTTTGTGGTAGTATACTTTGATGATATCTTGATTTACAGCAAGTCTCTCACTGAACATGTTAACCACCTACGTGTTGTGTTTTCTGTCCTACGTGAGGCTAGATTGTTTGGTAACCTTGAGAAGTGCACGTTTTGCACGAATCGAGTTGTGTTTCTTGGATATGTTGTCACTTCACAGGGTATTGAGGTTGACACGGCAAAGGTAGAAGCAATCAATAGCTGGCCGCAACCCCAAACTATCACACAGGTTGTTGGACCGGAAACGGCGACCAGAGGGGGTGTGAATGGGAGCTTTTAAAATTTCGGGCTAAAAACAGCCTTTGGTTTTAATCCTGTCTACTGCGGAACAGGCTTCGAACACCAACCTTCGAAGGTCTGGTTCGGAGGTACTTGACAGCTCCGAACACAGGCTTCGCAAGGAGTAAAAGTCCGAAGCCAAGTAGACTTCGCTCCACCCACAACCCCGAAAACAACTCTGCTAAGTCAGTGCAGGCTCCGCACACAGGATGCTTCGAGCAGGCTTCGCACTTCACCCTTCGCAAGAGTGGACTACCCTCCGAGGACTTCGACCTAATACTTCGACCTAATACTTCGCTCAGTGCTGGGGTGAGTGAAAAAATTACGAGGCATCCAGCACTGAGTGACACGAGTAGTAGGTGCAGTAAAAGTAGACTGTCTACGCACATGATAATCGGAATGATGCAAAGTGCGAGGTCTACCTACATGCTGTGATCGCACAACATGTCGAGGTCTCCTACTCTGATGAGGTACAAAGCTACTCGCCCGGGGTATACCACCATATGGAACAGGGTGAACACCTCGAGGAGCAAAACCTCTCCGAGAAGCACGAGGAGCCTCAAAAGCAGGATGATAGTAAAACTCAGACTCATGCATACCTAAAGATGGGTAATGCATGTCCTGATAACTCATCGCCTGAGAGTGTCGCTCATCCTTGATGTGACGAAAACAGAACCCAACCAAATGACCCGCCCGCTGACAGTAGGAATAATGAAAGACTCTCCTAGGGGCACTCTCATGGGTCACAAGAGCAACTCTCACAGGCTCCTTGGGCTTCTTCTGAGTGGTTTTCTTGGGAGGATTTTTCTTGGTAGGAGGAGTGGTTTTCTTTGGTGGTCGGGTAGGCTTTTTGGCTGAAGGGGTGTCTAACAAAGCTCTCTCTTTCTCTAGGGTAGTAGGAGAGGTAAAAACAGTTTTGTTTTCACTATCTGAAGGAGTCCTCTCAAAACCCAAACCTAGAGCTAACCCTGCTCTGTCTGCACACATCTTGGTCTTGGCCAAGAGCAAATCCATCCTACCCTTTCCCTCAGTGCATTTATTAACCACGGAAAGAAGGTATTCATTTTCTGACATGAGGTTCTCAGCTCGCTCTCTAACAGTGCCTAGCTGGTTCTTAAGGGTAATGCATGTGTCACAAACAGGCTGCACATCCTTAGAACTACCGGCCCTCTCCAATCTAGCCTCTAAATCATGAACATGTTTATCACGTAAATTAATGCTCTCGCGCAGTAAAGAACAATTCATGCATTCAATATTATCATGAGGTCTAGAATCCACCACCAAAAGCTGCTTTTGTGCAGTCTCAAGCTCAGAAAGAGTTTGAGCATGTACAGAACGTAACTGAGCAAGCTCACCCACGACAACAGAACAAGATTCACATTTAGCATCATTAATTTTAGACTTAAGCATGGCATACTCAGTAGAAACAGATTATAGCCTAAGTCTATGGTCTTTTCTTTCTCTAGCGGCTTGCACAAGTAATCTATCCTGACCGAGAACTACTTCATTCAGCTCATCTAATTTAATTAATAGCTGGTCAGATGATAGAGGTACCTCGGATGAGTCAAGCTCATCGCCGCTGTGATCGCTGTCGGCCATGAAGCAAAGGTCGGTGAAGTCTCGTCCCTTCTTGTCCTTCTTGTCCTCCTTCCTTGGGGACTCCTCCTCCTCAGAGCTCGAATCCTCAGTTGAGGAAGTGTCGATGTCGCTGAGAGCAGCAACAAAGGCTCTGGAAGCGGCTTTGGCTACTCTCTTATCCACCTTGCCGCGCTTGCCCTTCACAAAGGGTTTCCTCTCCTTCTTGTGGTATTTGGGGCATTCACTCTCATCTCTTTTCTTGAGCTTAGGGCAATTTGCCTTAATATGAGAAGTGTCGCCACATTCAAAGCAACCACTAAAACCACTTCTCCTTTGATCCCGTCTCTCATGATGAAAACGGGTGAACCTTCTGGCAATGAGAGCAAGCTCATCATCATCTAGAGTGTCCACCTGCTCCTTTGTGATGGAGACCAAGGAGGACAAAGCAAAACCATCTGCAAAAACACAAGTGCCTGATGTGCTTGGTTCTGCAGTGGTGCCACGGCTAGTGCTAGAAACCAATGCCAATGGCTGTGGCAAAGAGCTTCTGTGCACAGCAAGAGATGCCTTGGCAATCTCTGTGGACTTCAGCTTGCTGAAGAGCTCATCACAGGTCAATGTGTCATAACCTGCAGACTCCTCAATGCTGGATATCTTCACTTCCCATATGCTACGGTCAAGAGCATAGAGAAGCCTGATAGCCCTGTCATGATCATTATAAGCAAGCATCCCGTTGGATCGCAAGTTACTCACTATAGCATCAAAGCGAGAAAAAATGGCATCTATAGATTCACCAGGTGCCTGCACAAACAGCTGATACTGTTGATTGTATGTGCTTTGGTGCCTGGCCTTGATCTGTGTAGAGCCCTCATGAAAAATAGTGAGTGTTGTCCAAATCTCCCTAGCAGTCCTAAGGTGCTGCACCCTATCAAACTCACTCCGGCTCAAACCAATGAACAGTATATTCCTAGCCTTGGAGTTGGCATTATACTGATCTTTCTCTGTTTGAGAGGTGCGAGTCTCAGGGATGGAGTATTGTGAGTCCACAATCTCCCAAATTGTATTTCCTTGGCTTAGCAAGTAAGCCTCCATGCGCACCTTCCAGTATGCAAAGTCAGTCCCATCGAACAGAGGAATTTTACTAGCTCTATCCATGTCGCCAACAGATCACAAAACCGGTTAAGTTCAACTGATGATCTTAACCCGCTTTGATACCAATTGTTGGACCGGAAACAGCGACCAGAGGGGGGGGTGAATGGGAGCTTTTAAAATTTCGGGCTAAAAACAGCCTTCGGTTTTAATCCTGTCTACTGCGGAACAGGCTTCGAACACCAACCTTCGAAGGTCTGGTTCGGAGGTACTTGACAGCTCCGAACACAGGCTTCGCAAGGAGTAAAAGTCCGAAGCCAAGTAGACTTCGCTCCACCCACAACCCCGAAAACAACTCTGCTAAGTCAGTGCAGGCTCCGCACACAGGATGCTTCGAGCAGGCTTCGCACTTCACCCTTCGCAAGAGTGGACTACCCTCCGAGGACTTCGACCTAATACTTAGCGACAGTAACTGGTGCTGGGCTTCGTACTGCGAAGGTCAAAACGCGCACTAACAGACTACGCTAGGAGCTCCGACACGAGAAGCTAAACGGGCTTCGATTAGGGCTTCGCTAGTAAGCAGCGAGGTCTAGCCTCCTGTTACACAGAGCGAACGGGCACTGAAAAACACACTTCGCACACAACACACTTCGTCAACACAGGCTTCGATGTACTGTCACAAGTCACTCAAGGTGACACACAAATGGACGAAGTATGCAGCGAGGTATGCAAAACAAGCTTAAGCAAAAAGCACACAGAGGCAGGGCTTCGCCGCTTGAACAAGGAACACAAAAATGAACTCACTGGATGTATTCAAAGCATGAGGAGGCTAGTACAGGAGCTCAACAGTAAATGCTCAAAGTGTTCTATGTTACCTACCCAGCCCCCATATTTATAGCCCACAGTTCACCCAAGTGAAATGACTACTTTACCCCTATGGTTTACACCAGTTTTGTCTCTACAGAGCAGAGGGGTACAAAAGGTAGTCTAACTTTATTTGGAGACTTCTCTATCAGCTTTGCAGAGGGGACAACATCAGCTTTTTGCAGAGCAGACAGTGTCAGCCTTTGCAGTCTTTGACCTTCCTGAAGCCCTCTTCGCACGCGAGGGGTGCGGTAGCTTCGGTGAGAAGCCTTGAGCCTGATGGCCTTCGCTTCACCGAAGATAGCCTCCGATACAGTGACGGTTTTGAGCCAAAGCCGTCAAAGCCCTTGGGCCTTCGCACCACCACCTCCGGAGTGGACCACCACGGCTTCGCAGCTACTCCCAGCTCGAACTCCGTCAGTCCGTGTACCGAAGCCATGTATGGCCGAAGCACTACAAGTCAACCTCGCTCCGGAGCTAGCCTCGCTCCGAAGCCTTCCTTACTCCGAAGCCCCACCTTCGGAGTACCACCCTTTGAAGTCCCTCCTTCGTCCAAGGCCTCCGCACGAAGCATTCCATGAGCACTCCGTCTCAGTGTCTCTTCCCGAGCACACTCCTCGACGAGCCTCACCCAGACCATGCCTTCGATGCACCTTGACTTTTGAGACCTTCGTCGGGTACCTTCGAATGTCTCCCTCCGGAGCACACTTCGAACGCCTTGCCTCTGCAGAGGACTTGATTCACCATACTCCGAAGTCACTCCATCCGGAGTACCTACGAAGTGCCTCACCTTCGAGGACTTTGTCTCGGAGTACCTTCACCCGGAGCCACGCTCCGCACTTACTGCCTTCACCTGGTGCACCTCGACCCGAGGACCGACCCAGACCCCTTCGCAGCCACCGTGACGGAGCTCCCTGCTCCCCTGGCATCAAGCCTCTCGCTTGACCAAGGTTCACCTGCTACGAACTGTCCGTCGCCCCCTGCGCACCACTGACAAACAGACAAGTGTATCTAGTACTCCGGATACCTCTCCGGGTTAGCAACCTTCGGTACACACTCCGGTGTACCGCCCAAAGTATTGAGACCTTCGGTACGAACCCTATCATCGTGTACCGTCGGACCCCTCCGACAGGCACACTCTGCTGCAACAGCTGCAACAACCAAAACAACCTCCGAACACCTTCGGAGCTCCAACCTCTGAATCCCCTTCGGAGGTACCCCTTCGAACCAGAGGTTAAAAGCCTGTCAATCACTCATCACAAACACCGAAACCAACCCTTGGTTTCTCACAGGTACATAGTTTTCTTGGTCTTGCAGGCTTCTACCGGTGTTTTGTGAAAGATTTCAGCACCATAGCCGGTCCTTTACATGAGTTGACCAAGAAGGAAGTTACTTTTACTTGGGAACCAGCACAAGAACAAGCTTTTGCCACACTCAAGGATCTCCTTACACATGCACCTCTACTTCAGCTACCCGACTTCAGTAAGACTTTTGAGTTAGAATGTGATGCTAGTGGTTTTGGAATAGGAGGTGTGTTGCTATAAGGAGGTAGACCCGTGGCCTATTTTAGTGAGAAATTACATGGTCCACAGTTGAATTATTCTACCTATGATAAGGAATTATATGCCTTAGTGCGTGTGCTTGAAACTTGGCAACATTACCTTTTGCCTGAGGAGTTTATTATTCATTCGGATCATGAAGCATTGAAGCATATACGTAGTCAAGCAAATCTAAATAAACGACATGCTAAATGGGTAGAATTCATTGAGACTTTTCCATATATCATTAAGCATAAGAAAGGTAAAGATAATGTGATTGCCGATGCTTTATCTAGACGTTATACATTGCTTTCTCAACTTGATTATAAGATCTTTGGTTTAGAAACATTGAAGGACATGTATGCTACTGATTTGGACTTCAAAGATGCTTTTGCAAATTGTACAGATGACCGTGCTTGGAACAAATATGTGCTGAATAATGGATATCTTTTTCGTGCTAACAAGTTATGTGTGCCGGCTAGCTCTCTACGCTTGTTGTTATTGCAGGAAGCACATGGTGGTGGTTTGATGGGTCATTTTGGATCAAAGAAAACTGAAGATGTGTTGTCCACACACTTCTATTGGCCTAGGATGAGACGAGATGTTGAGCGCTACGTGGCACGATGCACTACTTGCAATAAAGCTAAGTCCCGTCTAAACCCACATGGTCTTTATATGCCTCTACCTGTTCCTAGTGTACGTTGGGAGGATATTTCTATGGATTTTGTGTTAGGATTACCTAGAACTAAGAGGGGGAGGGATAGTATTTTTGTGGTGGTAGATCGGTTTTCTAAAATGGCGCATTTTATACCTTGTCACAAGAGCGTGCTCCTATTGATTTGCTACCATTACCACCATCTGAAAAATTGAATTTTGATGCTACTACACGTGCTGAATTATTGCTTAAGATGCATGAAACTACTAAAGCAAACATAGAGAAAATGAATGAGAAATATCGTGCTTATGGTAGTAAAGGTAGAAAAGAGATAACATTTGAACCGGATGATCTTGTTTGGTTGCACTTGCGTAAGGATCATTTTCCTGATTTGACAAAGTCTAAATTGATGCACCGTGCTGATGGTCCTTTCCGTGTGCTTGAGAAGATCAATGATAATGCATATAAACTTGAGTTGCTTGCAGCTTTTGGGGTTAGTCCCACATTTAACATTTCAGATTTAAAGCCCTATTTGGGAGATGACGATGAGCTTGAGTTGAGGATGACTCCAATTCAAGAGGGGGAGGATGATGAGGACATCACTTCACATGATACACACATGCACCATCAACCTACAATTCAATTACAGGGACCAATCACACGCGCCCGTGCCCGTCGCTTGAACCATGAGGTTAATTCTTTCCTTAGCAACTATGTTAATATTTGTTTGGATGGGATGCTACTGAATACTAGTGATATTTTGTTACTTAGGAACATGGGAGATGGAATAGGAGAGTTGGAGTTGAAGACGGAGTCGCCCGGATGATTTGAAGTCAAGAATTCGCTGGTTCGGACTACATCAACCACCATGCACCAAAATGGGCATAACTTCCTCATACGAAGTCCGATTGGCGCGTTCTTGGACTTTTTGGAAAGCTAAGGAGAAGAAGGATCTTTTGGCGTTGTTTCACCTCATTTGGAGTATCGAGTCGTCCTGTGTGTCTGAAACTGTCCTGCGTGACAGAACTGGGCCGAGTTGGACCTTGTACTGAGTTGGAGGCTGTGTTGGCCCATAGTCTGAGTCGTGTGCACCTCCTACAGGCTGCCCACGGCTTATATACTCACGCCAACCGCCATTAGGGTTAGGTTTTGCTTTGTTTGCATCTACACTTGTGTGTTTAGATCCCGCTCCTGCACCGGACCGATTGGCTGCTGCATCAGCGTTTGTGAAACCTCTCCTCATCATAGTTCATCTGTGATTTGGCATTCGACTTGTGTTCTTCCTATTCTTGCTTGTGTTCTTGGGTTCTCTTGCAGGAACTAGCCTTCGTGGCGAGGTCAATCGCGCCCTGCGTGGTTGATAACCGACGGAGACAATGGTGTAGCGATTGCAAGGTTTTGATCCGCCGGACCGAAGCCTTGGATCATCAACGTTGAGATTCTCCACCAATCCAAGTTATCCTTACCTAGTAGAAGATCGGGACCAATCCCCCATTACTAGCTACCTCAGCTTTGATGTCTGGATATATTTCCACCTTGAATCAGTGAGGTGGCTGCTTGAAGGGCCGATATCCCTGTTTTATTGGGAGCCGATGTTCTACAATCAACCTATTCAAACCTGGCATCTCATGATATTCCAATGCAAAGAAATCCCGATACTCTCATGATAATACAATTAATTCATTCTTTATTTCATCAGGGAGTTGAGCACTTACAAATCTCGGTCTTGGTCGATCGCTATGTTTGAAGTCTACCTCTTGTAACTCATCGGTCATGGGGAAGCCTTGACTAAGTTTCACTTCTATCTCGTCGATGGTGCCTTTAAAGTGTAAGTTTGGACTATTCATTGTTGATTGGCTTGACTCCATCGCTTGACACCTCGATAAAATCGTTGTCTCATGCTCTGCCTGATTTGCAATCAACTCCTTCTATCTCCCACACCGATAAATCGACTACTGCTACATTGACCAATTTGTTGGTGGGGATAATTTCCACCTAGTCGCCAACCCATTGCACGAGGCTCTAATGCATTAAGTATGGGATACAACAATTGGCATGGATCCAATCATGCCCCAGCAATAAGTTATAAGAGCCTTTACATTCGATGATGAAAAATGTGGTCGGCGTTGTGTTGCTACCAACTGTTAATTCTGCATTTAATACCCCATTTTCTCTGATGAATTACCGCCGATGTCCTTTAGCACCATACTATTCTTGATCAGGTCCTCCGTCCCTTTTCCCAACTTCTAGAAGGTAGCATATGGCATCATGTTGATTGCTGCCCCACCATCTATCATCATTTTGGACATCGACATTCCATTGACTAGTCCCTTGATATAAGGGGCTTCAAGTGTCGATGCCCAAGGTCTTCTAGCTTATCGAATATCACCGATTGAGATGTTAGCACTATCGGGCGCAACCCGATATCCCGTGGGGAGAAATAATGCCATGTTTACCCCTACACCCTTCTTGTTGTCTTGATCGCCTTCCCCTTAACTCACAATTCCTTCATGACTTCTGTTGGCGCAAAATATTACGTTAACAGGTTTTAGTAAACTCGAAGGATGGACAAATGAAGTGTTTGTTAATGCCGACTGTTCCAAGCCTTCGAATTGGATAATAGCTCAAGATAGTTCGAAGTGAATATTGAATACCTGAATATTCGATATCCCTTACATTGGGGTATTTATAGAGAAGATACATTGGGAAAAGACCTCTTTACCCTCTAATTACAACCGACCTAGTAGATATCGTTTAGTATTCTTCATAGGGTTAAAATGGTAAAAGACCAAGCTAGCAGTGAGAAAATAATTCTTTCATCATTACTGGCAGTGCCCCCTCAAGTGGAGATGCTTTGGGATTTTTTGTTGAGAAACTAGGTTGAAATGTGCCTTGGTTTCAAGTCTGTGATGAGTGATTGACATGTTTCCTTCTGGGCAAAGGAGTCCCTCCGAAGGGGTTTGGAGGTGTTTTCCGAAGGGTGCAGAGTTAGCCGGCTGCAGCTATGCTGCAGAGTGTGTCTGTCAGAGGGGTCCGGCAGAGCACGATGACTTGGTGGTATCGAAGGGCTCGGTACTTTGGGCGGTGCACCGGAGTGTGTACCGAAAGTTGTTTATCGGAGAGGTCTCCAGGGTACTGGAAACACTTGTCTACTTGTCGTGGTGCACAGGTGGCTTCGAAGGCGATGGACGGTTCGCAGCAAGTGAACCTGGGTCAAGCGGGAGGCTTGGTGCTAGGCGAGCGGGGAGCTCGGTCATGAAGGCTGCGAGGGGTCGAGGTCGGTCCTCGGGTCAAGGTGCATCATGCGAAGGCAGAAAGTGCGGAGGGTGGCTCTGGCTGAAGGTATCCCAAGACGAAGTCCTCAGCATTGAGGCAAGGCGTTCAAAGTGTGCTCCGAATGGAGGCATTCGAAGGGACACCTGTAGGACCGAAAGTAGTGACCAGACGGGGGGTGAATGGGCGCCTAAAAAATTCTTTCGAATCAATAGCCTGCTCCCAACACCCAACGCACCTCAACAGACTAAGCAGGAAAAAGTAACCCGATCAACAAGGCCTAAAAGAATCTAGCCTAAAAACAACCGGTGTCCTAATTGAGAAGACACCAACACAGTGCTAATAGGCAGACTAACAGAGCATTTAATACATGGGCAGATCAAGGTTCACAGAAGTAAATCATCACAGCAATTAATCTGAGTGTACGTAAAAAGAGAGGTCTTACTGTTCAGAGTTGTCTCCTGTTTGGTACTTGACGAAGCCTACTTCGAAGTACACAGTGACGAAGACTATAGTGGACGTGCCGAAGGTTGATGGAGTCGAAGCTAGTTCGGTGAAGTGTGTAGCAAAGTGCGAAGCATGCTTCGGTGCGAAGTGCCTTGTGCGAAGGCTGACAGAGTCTAAGTAGGTTCGGAGGTGTCGTGCTGAATCTGTAGCCTCAATAGTTGAAGATTGTGCGAAGCCCTTCTCTCCGAAGTATATGCTTCGAAGATTAGAAAGGAAGCAATAGCGAAGTGTGTGCAAACGAAGTCAGCGACTAAACGAACACCTTCGAACCAGCCCAAGCTCCGAACGAATCCGTCAAAGCACGTACTGCGAGGTTGACTGGTTGAAGAAATAAATTCAGAGTACTACCTCGCAATCTTCGAAGCAAAACAGAAATCGAAGCTTAAAGACAGTGCGAAGCCTAGCAGCACACTTCGCAAGACAAAGCAAAGAAGACCTCATGAAACCTGATAAAGTTTTTTACTTCAAAGGTAAAAAATAACGAAGGTAGCTTCGACACAAACGGGGCTTCGCTTTCAGAGCGAGAGGAATTTGAAGTCTGTTACTTGAGCTTCGCCTGGACAACAGTATTTTGCATGTAGTACTTCGAACTCTGTAGCAGAAATGCTGAATAAACAAAAGCCTACGAAGCCTATACTCCAAAAAGGAGGATTCCGAAGTCCTGACCATAAACACAAAAAACTGAAGTGCTAAACACGGTGGGGCCCACACTCAAGCTTCGGACATAGAAATTTTTGCCTAAAATATTTCTCCATCCTAGACTCTTGAGTAGTTTAGTGTAACACATGAATCCTTGCGCCAGAAAAATTTGTCCAGAACAACACCTAGCAGCAGTAGCACAAGTAGCTTCTGACCAAGCAAGCTATGCAGCTATAGGCACTCGAGAGCCCTGTTGTATACTGCAGAAAACATAGTCTAGCTGCTGCTAGGGAAAGCCATTAAACAAACTTAAAACACCAGCAGAGACAACCTAGACCATCTAGCTATTCAGGCTAAGAGCAAAAAACTGCCGCACAGGAGCTATGATCCTGCAGCCATGTCATTTCAGATGTTCTGTGCACAAATAAAAAATTCGAGAGGAAAATCTCTCCAGGAACACGCCATCAAAAACCAAGCAAGAAAAGCTCTCCAGGAACACAGCCTCAGTGTCGAAAGAGCAACTCTAGACTGCTTTCAAGAAGACCAAGAAACAAGAGACGAACCAAGAAACTAGCAAGTACCGGAAGTCGACTTGCGATCCAACCGGCACCCACCAAAGTCAGCGTCTGAAAAACCAGATAAATCAAGAGATGATGATGCTGAGTAATAAAGACCAAATTCAGGCGCATATGTGAGATACCTGAAAATGCGCTTGACAGCCTGCCGATGAGACGCGCGTGGTGAAGACTAGAAGCGCGCGCACAGTCCCATGGCAAACTATATGTCTGGCCTCATCGCCGTTAAGTACAGTAGTGAACCGATCATCCCTCGAAACTCTCTCTCATTGACCTTGACGCCGCTCTCGTCCTTGTCCAGGCCCCCAGATGTGCCCATTGGGGTCATCTGAGGCTTCAGCCCTCCACCAAAGTCGAATTTCTTCAACATGTCTCTAGTGTACTTACCCTGGTGGATGAAGGTGCCGTCCTTGGTCTGCTTGATCTGGAGCCCTAAGAAGTACTTGAGCTCACCCATGAGGCTCATCTCAAACACGTTGTGCATCTGCTCAGAAAACTTTGACACAAGAGCGTCAGTAGTATCGCCAAAGATAATATCGTCCACGTAAATCTGAGCGACTAAGAAATCTGAAGCATCTCTGAGCAAGAAAAGAGTTTTATCCACAGAACCCATCACAAAGCCCTTCCCCAACAAAAACTGCTTTAACCGGTCATACCAAGCCCTGGGGGCTTGCTTCAGACCGTATAAAGCTTTCTACAGCTTAAAAACATGTCGAGGAAACTTAGGGTTCTCAAAATCGGGGGGCTGCCTAACATAAACCTCCTCCTCTATGTACCCGTTCAGAAAAGCACTCTTGACATCCATTTGAAAAAGCTTAAAACCCTTCTGTTGGCGTAAAGGATTACGCTAACAGGTTCTCTGAGACCAAGAACGGACAAACTGTGAGCTTGTGCTTAAGGACTATCTCAAGCCTCCGAATGGATAATAGCTTAAGTAGTACGAATGTGTGTATTAGAATAGATGAGTACCCGATCCCGTTACAGGGTGAAGAGCGAGGTATTTATAGGCCAAAATGTCTAAGGAAAAGACCGATTTACCCCTATGTTACAACCGACATAGTGGAAATTATTCGGTACCCTGAATAGGGTTAAAATGGTAAAAACTATCCGAGGCAAATGGATAAGCCAAACGTCTTATCAATCCTGTCGCTCTGCTTTGGGGCCTCATATCCTGCGAAGGGCTCCTTTGGACTTCAGATCGAGGCACCCTTTGGTTAAACATCTCCACCTTCGAGTACAAATCCATCAGCTTCGAAGCTTAGTGAGTCCCTTTGAACAGTTAATCTCTAAGTCCTGAAAGTGAAGCATTTTCCCCCAACAGTAGCCCCTCGAATACGCCTCTCCGAATTTAACCTGTATAGAAGGGAGGCAGTATACGCAAGGAATATTTTCATATTCTGAGACTTAGAGAAAATTAGAACACATTACAGTCTTTCGGAGGATCTCTGATCCAAAGCATTCGGACCCTGACTCCGAGTTCACAACCGCTGTGTGAATGCTCCGTAGGAGAGTGTACCGTTACGAAGCCCAAATTTCGTGAGGGACCGTTTGATTATAACCGTTACCGCGTAAGTAGACGTTACGCTCTGTAAAAGGTAACAGTCGAAATCTACGGCGGTTTCTCGCCGTTCCACTTTTTGGGCCCACCTGCCAGCAGCGGAAGTCGAACCTGTAGTGTGAATGCGATCGAAGCGCAACAACTAGCGGTCAGTTATAAAAAGGGGGTTAGAAGTTACCCAAAACTTTTTACTGTGTTCGACATCTGTGAATCATCTCCTTCAACCTTCAATTCCCACCATCTTTCAATCCACTGGGCCATGGCGAGGACCAGCCACACCGTTCCGGCACCAGCGGGCACTCTGGCTCAGAGACAGGCGTGGGCCGCCTCAGCCGTAGCTGCAATGGCGGGAGCTCCGGGCAACGCCTGGCCCAAGAACCCTCGGGAGCTCGGCCCGGCATCCAAGAAGAAGATCCCACAGAGCTTCCTCATCGGCCAGTCCACGAGCACCGCCGAGTCCATTGAAGAGGTCGTGGAAGGGAAGCTGGGGACCGGACTGAGGACTCGAGTCCCCGGGTCAGAATCAACCCCGAGGCCACGGAGCGAAGAAGTCGTGGTCTTCGAGGCCTTCTTCGAGGCAGGCTTGGGACATCCAGCCATCGACTTCCTAGCGGAGGTACTGGAAATGTTCCACATCAACTTACCTCAGCTGTCTCCCAATGCCATCGCTCGCCTGGCTGTCTTCGAATGGGCGCTCCGGGCTGAAGGGTGCGAAGGGCGATCGGAGGTCTTCGCCGCCACCCACGAAGCCATCTGCCAGCCGAAGCCGCAAGATGGGCCTGGGGACACCAAGGTGATTGCAGCCTTCGGCAGCGTCAACTTCTAGTTGCGGAGGGAGCACGCCCAACACTTTCCAGCGAAGGCCATCAACGACCGATGGTACACCAACTGGATTCTTCGATGGTTCTACGCTGAAGTCGGAGAGGACTCTCCCCTCGCTGGGCCCCTGCAGGAGATCTGGTTCTAGAAGTAGGCGGAGGTTGCTCCGAACCCTAGCCTGCTCTCAACGCGGCTAGGGCTACTGACTTCAGTGTCCAGCCGCATGAGCATGCGCGACCTCACCGAAGAGTTCATTGCTCTTCGGATTCCGCCCCTCGGGGCCAACTGGCCGATAGTATTCAAACAAGCTTCAGAGGGTGATCTCCGAACTTTAGGTAAGACTTCAACTCCTGCAGCAATATGTTAGATAATGAAAATAACATACTCATAATATGTTACCCTTTTTTCAGCGGCTCCACTAGCGTTGGCTCCGGAGGAGATAGCTCGGGCCACCGAACGGGTCCTCAGAGCCCCTATGGTGTCTGAAAGACAGAAAAGGTTGGAGCTGGTGGGGAGCTGGGAGCGCTCCAACGGAGTGTGGGGAGCTCTCAGGATGGTGCCCCCTCCTCTGCCAGATTTTAACTCGGCTGGAGCGGCCCCTCGGAAGAGGAAAAACATCGCCGAGCCCTCGAAGAAGGCTAGCAAGACTCCTCCCAAGAAGAAGAATATGGCGAAGATCCCTCCACAACTGGCTCCCGCTTCATCTACGTCGTCCTTGGACGTTCGGAGCTCGGCCTCGGAGGGTTCCAGAAACAAGGACTCCAGTGCTCAACTGGCGAAGACCTTCGAGAACTATCTCTTGGAGGGAGACGAAGGTGCGGCGGGTGTCCTGACCGAAGCTGCTGCTCGGGAGGTTGCAGAGGTAGAATCGACACACTCACCTGTGTCTGCTGTCGTGGATTCGGAGCCAAACCCTGCAGCCCCCAACTCGCCCGTAGCTGGGATGATCACGGTGGAGGTCGAGGCTCCAGTGGGAAACACACCGGAGAGGACTTCGGGAGACGACATCGACGAGATCCTCCAGATGTACGAAGTACTGGAGGATCCGACGATTTTACCTCAAGGTGCCTCTGATGGTATACTTCGAATCTTTTACCTTGGTCGATTCCTGCAACAATTTTCACTTGTAAATGCTCACCAAATACCTTGATACCGCAGGTACGTCTCGGGGCAATGAAGCTCCGGCGGCGCTCGAGGCTCCATCTTCTCATGGGGTGGTGGTTTCAATGGACACCTCGACTTCACTAGACGCCCCGACCCCGATGGCAGGGGCTGTTCCCGCCGATGCGGCTCCGGTGGCCGAGGTCCACCCTACTGATGTGTCTCCAGTCGAAGGGGTAGCCATCGAAGGAAGAGCTACCTCCGCCGTAGTCGAGCCGCTCGCCTTCGTGCCGGGGAGGGGAAAAAGCATGTCCAGCCTCGGACTCCCTCCCGGCCCTACAACGACTTCGGCTAGCAACTCGGAGGAGGAGGCCACGGCAGATGACCGCCAAGCTTCGTCTTGGCTTCCTCTACTGGCTCCGTTTTTGGAGCACCGGACAGGGCTCCGGGCGCTCTTGGAGCCTTTGGCAGAGAAAAGCCAAGACATCGCCAACTCTGACTTGGTCTCTGCTCTGAGTGAAGCCAAGGCTCCGGGGCTCAACATGGCCCTCGAAAGGGCTGCCCTTCAGGTATGAAAAGCACCACAACCATTTTTGATTAGTAATTGTAAATACTTGGTACTTATTTGTTCTTTTTGCAGCAATTCGTCCTTGCTAGAGCGTGTAGGACCGAAAGTAGCGACCAGAGGGGGGGTGAATGGGCGTCTTAAAAATTCTTTCGAATCAATGGCCTGTTCCCAATACCCAACGCACCTCAAAATACTACGCAACAGAAAATAAACAGAAGGCCTAAGTCTAAAGGTTTCTAACCTAGAAGCAACTGATGATAAACAGTGTAAAACTAAAGTGGTGCAACTAGGCAGATGAACAAGATGTAACATGCCTAAACTTTTCAAAGAAATGATCTAAGTATGTGTAAGATGAAAAGAGAAGTTACTGTCCAAATTTGTCTCCTGTTCGGAACTTGGCGAAGCCCCCTTCGCACGTCGAGGTCAGCTTCGGAGGTTGGTGACGGAGCCTGTCCGAGATGCCGAAGATGTCACGGTCTAGCCTAGTTCGAAGTGGTAAGATGCGAAGTGTACTTCGGAGCGAAGTATGACAATGCCGGAGCCTGGTTCGAAGTATGTACTTTGAAGACAAGGCTTCGAACACAGCTTCGAACCAAGAGCTTCGGAGCAAAGTGACAGAGTCGGAGTCTGCTTCGAAGTGAGCACTTCGAAGACAAAACTTCGAACACAACTTTGAACCGAAAGCTTCGAAGCAAACCTTCGAACAGAAAAACTTCGCACACAAAATACACACGGACTACCTTCGAAAAGAATAAGCTTCGAATCAACAGGCGAAGGCTGATACACGTCCGAGAAAGCAAAATGAAGTTTAACAGAGGAGCAAGCTCCGAAGTCAACTTCGAAACCAGTCGAAGTGAGGACTTCGAAGCACTCAAGACAAAGTACCTTCGCACAGACGTTCGAAGTATAGATGCTGATCGTTTTGAAAAATACTCAGAAGTCAGACACAGAAGACAAAAACAGTCTGTGGTTCGAACGAAGCCTCTGAGAGTATACGTTCGAAGCCTGCCTCACGGAGCTGAGGGGCTTCGAAACAGAGATAATGGCTTCGCCAGAAAACAGTCAAAAAGGCATTCAATCCAGTCTGCTTCGATCAAAAAGCTGTGCGGTAGAAGGTAAAAAGGCTGGCAGCGAGTACTGTAGCCACAGAAGGAGTACTACTTGCAACAGCAAGAACTAGTACTACTTCTCACGAAGAACACACGCAACAGGGACACAACCTCAGGAGTAAAATCAACCAGCACAACAAACCGAAGCTTCTTGAATCAGAGGAATCAATGCGCACACACCTCAACACCTAACAAAAATTCAATCTCACAGGAGAAAAGTAAATGCAAGGCAAAAAGGATGAACCAGTGCCTGGCGGCGCACACAGGAGAGAGAACGTGAGAGGCAAAATGACCCAATGGATTGAAAAGTGAATTCTAGAAGGGGTAATCCAAACCCTAGGGATTGGGGTCCTATTTATAGGCAGCCTAACACTAGGAATATTCTACCAGCCCCTTAGGGTTTTTTACAGACTCAAAAATAAAGGAAAAGACTCTACTGGCCTTAGGAATTTTTACAGACACAACTGACTGACTGTGGGCCTCTCAGCCCGGCCATCGCTCACCGCCCGTGTACCTGAGTCAGTCCTGGTCAACAGCCCAGTGGGTCTTCTACTGCTTCTGGCCCATGCACCCGGATTGGGCCAGCCCGACTTCGCAGCCTCCTCTGCCCGACAGTCGCTCGCTGCCCGTGTACCTGAGTCACACGCGGCCCATGAAACAGCAGATCTCTTCTCTTCTTCAGTCCTCTTTGACTATCATTGACAATGACTCATCACTTCTGGAGCAATGAGGCCCACGCTATTCAGCATGGCTCCTCAGAGCGGCAGCGACTTCCAATGAAGTCGAAACCAATCGACTCAAAACGAAGGTTACCACCCTCCAAACCGCGCTCAAGGACTCCGACGAAAGAGCACTTAGGTTGGAGGAAGAAGTCCTCGAAGAACGGAGGTCTAGGGCCGAGGCCAACGAAGCCCTCCGACTAGCAAGGCAAGGCAGCGACGCACTCCGGACTTCAGCCCAAGAAGCTGAAGCCGAGCGCTTAGTGCTCCAGGTGGAAGTCGAGAAACTCCGGCTAGCGGCGGCCACTTAGAGCACCCAACTGGTAGAGCTCCAAGGTTCTCTCAAGCTAGCAATGGCCCAGAAGAACTCCTTGATTCTCCAAGTGGCCGAAGTGTCTGCTACCGCCGCAGAGCTAGAGACGGTGGAAAAGAAGAATGCCAGTGTAGCGGAACGTACCTTGGATGCCCTTCAGGGTACCTTGGAATATTTTGGCACTATGTGCCCTTCGTCTTCTGCAGCGGCCAGCGAGTCCCTCGACCAGAAGCAAAAGAGGATCCAAGGGGTGGCGTCGCTGATGATGAACTCCGGTGTCCGGTACGGAGAGATCTCCGGTCAGTGTGCTGGAATTGGAGTTCTCCGTCACCTCGAAGCCCTTCAGATTCCCATCACTCCAGTCGGGGGTTCGACCCCCGGAAGCTTTGCCTCCGAGGACCTGTTGCATCCATCGGCGAATGTAGCTTCGGCCTGGGAAGTCTTCCGGTCAACTTGGAAGATGGACCACAAGGCTGCGGCTAAAGCTTGGATCGACGAGGCCCGTCGGCAGAAGCAAGCACAGACAAGGCCACCGCTTCCAGCCTCACCAGCTCCGGTACCTCCTACTCCACCAACCGACCCACAGGTCTAGCTCATAGGGCAATGATGTATAAGAAATCTTGTAAAGTTCCTTGCATTAATAAAAAGTTTATAAACGAAGAACTTGTTTGGGTGTTTTGCTTTTTAGGTTCTGTCATGCTCTTCGGAACCTGACTTCGAAATACTGGATTTCAACGAAGAACTCCGGAAAGAGTGGGCAAGCCTCGAGAGCTTAAGGCCTTAGCGCCGCTCTCGCTTCTCTGTTCCTCGCGGAGACAAAGGGGAGGTAACCCTCGAGGTTTTTCAAGAAGTCTTAGCTTATATCAAGGAAGATGAAAAAGAGAAGGCATCTTCATCCTCCGAACATATGGATTGGTCCGACTCGGAGTACTAGGCCGAAGACCCTGTGGAGGCTGACTCCGAAAGACTTCTGACTTGGGCCGAGCTTCAAGAGGAGTAGAAGAAACCACGAGCCTCGAAGACGAAGAGAATCGCTCGAACACAAAGGACAACCTCGGTGGCTTCGAGCTCCGAAGGACAAAGTAGATGAAGAGGTAGCTCTAGAGGCCGACAGGGTCTCCGATTTTGCTTAGGCTTGGACCAAAATTTCTCTTGATGTAAGAGTACGATGAATTAATGTAAATTTCACCCTAAGCATCCTATTTGTTCTTTACCCTCCTACCCCTCCTTGTGGGTGGGGGACCTTGTGTATTGCAAAAAGGGTTCACCGGACACAATGACGTGCAGAACAAACCGATGCTTCATGCAACAGGATGGTCCTTCGAACCTAGTTTCGTATCATGATCTTCTAAGTTTCGAAGTTGGATTTACCTTTAGAGGGTTTTATACTGGTCGCTTAGGACTTAAAAAGTGTCTCTTTGGCCGGAGCCTTGAAACCTTATTACTTGGTCACCTTTGACTTTTTATAGATGCTTCGAACCCGTAGGCCGGAAATCTGTTCTTTTAAAGTCCTTAGACTCTTCTACGGATCCTAACAAGCCGGAGCCTAGAATCCGTGGGTTGGCCACCTTCGGCTCTTTTACAGATACATCGCACCCGGAGGCCGGAAATCTATTCTTTTAAAGTCCTTAGACTCTTCTATGGATCCTAACAAGCCGGAGCCTGGAATCCGTAGGCTGGCCACCTTCGGCTCTTTTATAGATACTTCGCGCCCGGAGGCCGAAAATCTGTTCTTTTAAAGTCCTTAGACTCTTCTACGGATCCTAACAAGCCAGAGCCTGGAATCCGTAGGCTGGCCACCTTTGGCTCTTGTACAAGGAAGGTCGATGCTCGAATCTCTATGCCGGCTGAAGCCGAAGGCTTCAGACTGATGCGTTGCCCACCGGACCCTTCGGACCGGACCCCTTCGCCCACCGAATGGTGTTGTGTGCTAGAGCCCCTGTGCTATAGCCCTTCATCTACCGAAGGACTCTGCACACCGGCCTCCTCACGTCGAAGCCTTCCGAGCGTCGGAGGCCTTCGCGCACCGGACCCCTCCGTCGAAGGGCTTTGGTCTGATCTACTCCGCACTGGTGATATGACTGGCCATCGGCAGGAATAGGAGTGGTTCGGGGCACACTTTGAAATTGAAAATTTAGACGCCACTTCGGAGAAGGAATTGGCGAACACTCTAAAGATCTAGAAGGATGATTGGAGAATTCCAATCGTCCAATATTTAAAGGATCCCAATAAAAGGGTTTATCGGAATGTTCGGTGACCGACATTTAAATTTGTATTGCTTGATGATGTGTTGTATTGTCGAACTATTGACGAATTACTTGTAAGGTGCTCAGATGTCGATTAGTCTAGACTGGCTACCGAAGAATTTAATGAGGGACATTGTGGCACTCAACAGTCGGCCCAAAAATGAGTTCGATGCTCAAAAGAGCGAGCTTTTATTAGCCGACTATGACTGAGGATTGTTTTAAGTATTATAGAGGGTGTGAAGCATGTTAAAAGTTTGGTAATATTCAGTTGGCTCCTGCATCACTCCTTAACCCTATTATCAAACCATGGTCGTTCCAAGGTTGGGGTTTGGACTTCATCGGCCAAATCCATCCTTCCTCTTCAAAAGGGCATTAGTTCATGTTGATGGCAACAGATTACTTCACCAAATGGACCGAGGCTATGCCTCTCAAGAACATGACTCACATCGAGGTAACTGATTTCATCTTGAAGCACATTATACATAGATTCGATATTCCCCAAACTCTCACAACAGATCAAGGTACTTCATTTATTGCTAAAGAAGTGAGAAAATTTGCCGAATTTTATTGAATTAAGTTGATAAACTCTTCACCATACTATGCTCAGGCTAATGGTCAGGTCGAGTATAGTAATAAAACTATAATTAAACTTATTAAGAAGAAAATCGACGAGTTCCCTACAAGGTGGCCTGAAGTGCTTTCTGAAGCGTTATGGGCTTGTAGAGTTGCAAAGCATGAAGCTACCAAAGTTAGTCCATACGAGTTATTATATGGACAAGAAGTCGTTCTACTAGTGGAGGTAGATCTTGGCTCGTTAAGATTTCTTAAGCAAGATGGCTTATCAGGCGATGAATATGAAACTCTTTTGAATGATAATTTGGAAAAGGTGACTGATAAGAGGTTAAGGGATCAAGATGCAATAGAAAAATATAAGAGGAGAGTGGCAAGATCCTACAACAAAAGAGTCAAAGAAAAATCGTTTGAAGTTGGTGTTGGCGTAAAAGATTACGCTAACAGGTTTCTGTAGAAAAGAAACTAACAAACGAAGTGTTTGCGAAGCAAACTGTTCTAAGCCTCCGAAAGGATAATAGCTTAGAATAGTTCGAAAGTGTGTATTGATTCACTTGTCATTGGTCCCTATTACAGGGTGAAATGGGGGGTATTTATAGGCCTAAACATTAAGGAAAAGACCTATTTACCCCTCTATTACAACCGACATTAAGGAAACTATTCGGTTTCCTTAATAGGGCTAAAATGGTAAAAGACTAATCTAATAGGATAGAAGATAAGTCTTCCATCTTAGCTGGCAGAAAAGATCCTGAAGGGCTTTGGTTCGAAGACATACTTCGAACCAATGCCTGTCTTCGGACTTCGAACAAGGTTCGGGGCATCTTCGAAGATGGTCTTCGGACAATCTTCGAACTGGTTAACTGTCTTTATGCTGCTTCGGCAATAACCCCGAAGATGAGATATTTTCCCCCAACAGTAGCCCCTCGAATACGCTTCTCCGTTCGACTTGTAACGTTAGGAGAGCAGTATACGGAAAGGAAAGATAACCAATCATAGGGGTTATTGATTTTCGTTTTATCTCCGAAATGCATGGAGATAAGAACTTCGAATCAGTCATAAGATAATTACCTTTCGAACTATCTTAGAACTGACTCAGGAAGTTCGAAAGTCTTTTTAGACTTAGAAAAAATAGCCGTTAGTTTCTGTTCCTAACGGCAGCTATAGGAGGCGTTATTTTCGGAGGAAAATAACAGGCGGGAATGCGAAAGGGCAGAGCCCAAACGGTAACAAACGGAAAGATTAGGCTATAAATAAAGAGCCTCAAAACTTACCCGATTACCTTTTCACTGCTTCTTCTCAGTCAAAAGCTTTTTTAGCCCTTTGAGTTCTTGAGCCCTAGCTTTTGAGTTCTTGAGCCCTAGTCTCCACTCTCTCAGATCGATCCAGCAATTGCGATGGCGAAGACCAAAGGCTCTGCACCTCCTTCAACCTTGGCTCGTCAACAAGCGGCTGCGGCGGCGGCAGCGGCAACAGTGGCGGCGACGCCTTCGATGCAGGCGACAACTTCCATGGCGGCAAAGGGAAAAAATCCCCAAATCTCCGATGTCCAAGGTCTGTGCCCACCCTCAACCAAGTACTTGGATCAATCTTTTGAGTTGGGGCCGTCTACCTGCAAGAAAGAATCTTTGGCAATCACAGCGGGGGGAAATATTAGTGATGGGGTTATGATTCGGAAGCCGGGCAAAGAATCAATTCCATCACCAAGACCCGGAGAAGTTGTAGTGTTCGAAGCTTTTTTCGAAGCGGGCTTGGGCCTCCCGGCTGTGGATTTCTTAGCCGAAGTACTTGACTTGTTTCACGTAACCCTCCCCCAGCTGTCTCCGAATGCTGTAGCTAGATTAGCTATCTTCGAGTGGGCACTGAGAGCCGAAGGTTGTGAGGGGAGGGCTGAAATCTTCGCTGCGCTGCATAGAGCGACTTGTCAGCCAAAGACCTTCGTAGGCTCCGGAGGTGAGAAGGTGGTAGTTTCCTTCGGAAGCATCAATTTTAGGCTTCGTGATGAATATGCCCTACAATTTCCTGCTAAGGCCATCAATGCCAGATGGTACACCGATTGGGTTCTGAAGTGGTTTTATGCTGAAGTTGGAGTGAGTAGCCCTCTGGCCGGTCCCCTCAAGGAAATCCAGTTCCGGAAGAAAGCCTTAGTGCAACCCGACGAAGGCCAACTCGAGGCTCGCCTCAACTTGCTTCAGAAAATCAGCAGAAGGTTGAGCATGCGGGACTTAGCCGAAGAGTTCCTCGGACTTCAAATTCCTCCGTTGATGGCCAACTGGCCTATCGCCTTCGAGGATGACTCGGAAGGCGGTCTTCGCAAGATAAGCTATACTTCGAGCCCTGCAGGTAACTTCGAAACCAACATGCATAGTACATATTTACTTCGAAGAAAGATTAACTTGAATTATTTTTTAGCTTCTTCAGCCCCTATTACTTCAGAGCAAATTGTAAGGGCTTCGGAGAAGATTTTGGGTGCTCCAACTCCGTCAGAAAAAGAGTGGCGAATCAAATTAGTCGGAAGTTGGGAACGTTTTAACAGAGTATGGGGAATGCTGGAGTTGACTCCACCCCCTCTGATGGATTGGGTGCCTCAGGAGAAAGGCCCCAAGAAGAGAGTAGCTGAAGCCGGAGCTTCAGGTTCAGCAAAGACTCCGGTGAAGAAGGTGGCTCGAAAGCCTAAGAATCTCGCACCTTTGGATCCTGCTCCTTCAAGCTCAAGAACCTCACTTTCTGGTTCTAAAGAAGACGAAGGTATTTTATTAGTAAAATTAATTGATGAAGATGCAACTCAACGAAGTATTCACATTGAAGATACTGCAGGTATTCCGGAGCCTCAAGCCAACATCGAAGAAGTAAGAGCTCCGGATACCCAGGAAGAACAATTCGAAGCCCCTATGGGTGTAGATGAGGCTGAAGTGCCTGCGAACGTACCGGAGTCTGGAGATAATGTTGATCAACCAATGACTTCGGTAGTTCAAGAAGATACAACTCAGGCCGGAGTTCCTGTGAACGAAGGTGGGATCGAAGTCACTATGACTTCGATTCCTGAAGAAGTAACGAGGACTTCCCAGGACGATGCTCCTGCAGTCCAAGATTTAGCGGCTGATTCGGATGAGGACTACACTTTTGATCCTCCGATCAGTCCGATGCTCGATATTCCAGAGAACGTCGAAGGTAAATTTTGCTTAATTCTTATCAGTTTTTGCAAAATTATACAATGTGTAATATTTTTGTTTTTTCAGAGCCTCCTGTTGTCGAAGTATCCCTCGAAGATACAATTCAAAGACCTTCGACAACTTCGGAGCCACAACCGGGAGTTACCCTACCGGGGCCTGGAAGGGGAAAAAGACACATAGAGCCTCTCCCAGCTCAAGGATCGACTTCATCTGAATCAACAGATGAAAGCGAATCAACTGAGGGGGGGCCATCTTCGGAAGTTCCAAGGGCCTCGGAAGAACCCTCCGGACCCTCGCTAAGCAGAGCTGATCAGAAGGCTTTAGCACTGCTTCCTCTCATAACTCCATTTTTGGAGGAGAAAACGGGACTTGGGACTTTGGTTAAACCTTTGGGTGAAGCCAGTCGCAAAGTCGGGGAAACAGAGCTAGTAGCCCTTTTAAGCAGAGCGAAGAGTTCGGAGCTTAATATTGCTGTGGAAAGAGCAGCTTATCAGGTATAAAGCATCTTCGAACCATATAATGAATTATATATGAATAATTTCTTATTCTAGTTTTTCTTTTTCCTTAGCAAGCAGTCTTAGCCCGCGCTGCAGCTTTATCGAGCGAAAACGAAATTGCTCAACTTCGGGAAGAGAACGAAACTCTTCAAAGAAATTTTAACTTCTCCGAAGGTCGAGTAGCTCAGATGGACAATGTAATATTAGCAGAGCGAAGGGCTAGGCAAAGCTTGGAGGCTGCAAAGAAAGAGCTCGAAGCAGAAAGAATTGTGCTTCGAGCGGAGATTGAAAGACTGCGGACGGAGGATGCTGCGAAAGGCTCCGCACTTGTAAGGCTACAAGAAGAGGCTGGCCAACTCTGGACTCAAAAGAATGCTTTGACTACGGAGAACGCTAGAATCTCCGGAGTTTTAGCTGAAACGACTTCGGCCAAGGATGTACTTACTGAAGAAAAGCTTAAGTCCGAGAAGGTGGCTTCGGAGGTCATCGAACAAATGTTAGGTGTCTTGGAGTACTTCGGTACTACTGGATCACTACCTTCGGATGACAATGTAACTCTGCTGCGCCGGCTAAAGAGGATCCAAGGAGCAGCGAAGCAAATGAAGACGGCAGGCATACGTTATGGAGAACTCTCCGGACAAGTGTCTGCCCTTGGAATACTTCGCTACTACGAGGATTTGGGCCGAACAATCACTCCGAGCGCAGAGGGCTCCATCATCTTCGACGACGCAAGACTTCTGACCCCTTCCGAAGGCGTAGCTACTGCTTGGCGAGCCTTTCAAACTTCGTGGAGAGCCGAAGGTCGATCTGCGATCAAGGCTTGGATTGATGAAGGCCAACGCCAGAAGCAAGTTCGGAGCCAAGCTTCGAGCAGTCAGCCTCCTCCGAACCCGCAGGTTTAGGAATTACTTAGGATTTTTTGATTATGTAAAACTCATGCTTGTAAACATTTATCAATGAAAGTCTTGTTTGTCATATTTTTAGGCTTTGCCTCTTATGGAAGATATCGAAGTGTTAGAGCTTAACAGCGAACTTCGCTCACTGTGGAACACCTTCGAACTTCTAAAGAGTTATAAACGTCCTCGATTCCTTATTCCTCGAGATGACTCCGGCGTTATTGCGCCCGAAGTAATCAAAGACGTATTGTCTTACATTAAAGAGGAAGATAAAGAGATTGACGCAAACACTTCGTCTTCTGAAGACACTAATTGGTCCGAAGACGAAAGTGAAGCCCAAAATAAGAGATCTGAAGATCTTAGAAGCTGGGAGAGAAGCCCCGAGCGGCTTCGAACTTGGGCCGAGCTTCAACAAGAACAGAAGGATTTTAGAGCTTCAAAGGGGAGGAAGAGAGTTAAACGCAAAGTTCTTAGAACTTCCGATGTTGGAACTAGTCGTTCCACCCCTAGCTCTCGGGACCGAAGAGGTCTCCGATTCCTTCTTGGTATAGATACCAATTTTTCATAATGTAATCTGTAAACACATTTGTTTCAATAATGAATGCCGATTTAAAATTGTCTCCATATTACTAGCCCCTCTTTGGGTATAAGCAACTTCGAACTGCATTCAAAGATGGTTATGCGCAAAGAAAAAACTTCGGAGTACAATTTTTTGGGGGTTCGGAGCCCCTCTGTCATTTAAAGATCTTTTGAAATCTTATAAAATGTCTTCGACCTTTGTAGTCAGAAGAATGGTAGCTTGGTACCTTTGTTTATTTCATGAAAGAAATCAATTGAGATAACTTTCAGGACACTTTAGTGTCTTAAAAAATTTGTCACTTTGGACGCATATGAACAGACATTCGAAGTTCATGGCTTAAATGCTGTTTTGCTTTAGCCACCTTCAGCTGTTTTTTGCATAAATCTACCAGCCGGAGCTTGGATTTCGCAGAAATTGTAGCCCCCTTCGGCTATTTTTTGCAGAAGTCTACCAGCCGGAGCTTGGACTTCGCAGAATTTGGCCAACTTGGGCTCTTTTTGCAGAAGTCTACCAGCCGGAGCTTGGACTTCGCAGAATTTGGCCAACTTGGGCTCTTTTTTGCAGAAGTCTACCAGCCGGAGCTTGGACTTCGCAGAATTTGGCCAACTTGGGCTCTTTTTTGCAGAAGTCTACCAGCCGGAGCTTGGACTTCTGAGAATTTGGCCACCTTCGGCTCTTTTTTACGGATGTCTGCAAGCTGCAGCTTGGACTCCGCAGAATTTGGCCACCTTCGGCTCTTTTTACGGAAGTCTACCAGCCGAAGCTTGGACTCCGTAGAATGTGGTATTGGCTCTTTTACGGATGCCTACAAGGTATCAGCTTGGGCTCCGGATGGATTTCAGCCACCACACCGGAGGCTTCGACTTTATAGGTACGAAGTCCGGAAATACAGCCCAGCTTGATGACACTTCCCTCTCGATCGACTTCCGTCCCAGCGCGTCCGCTCGGGAAACTAGGAGTGTCAAGGGGAAGGCAAACCACAGGGTGTATGTTTTATTAATTTAGAGGTGATTACAAGCGGATTACAAGGAGCCCTTATGCGAAGTATCCCTTTAGGTGCTCCGCATGCCAAGTATGTGCTAACTCTTCACCTTCTAAATTAGCTAATTTAAATGAACCAGGGCGCCCTGAGCGGACGATTAAATATGGACCTTCCCATTTATTGCCTAACTTCCCTGGTGCTATAATGCTTCGTAGAACAAGATGACCCGGCCTTAACTCGCTGAGCTTAACCTTCGGGTCATACCAAGTCTTCGTCTGCTGATGATATTTTGATAAATTAGCTACAGCCCGAAGTCTTGTTTCTTCTGACAAATCTAACGAAGCTTGTCTTTCTTCTTCGATGTCCGGTTCGGTGCTGCGAAACGACCCCCCTTTGAGCTCTGTCGGAGTCATAGCTTCATCTCCGAATAGTAGTCTGAACGGAGTAAAACCTGTGGACCTTGTTTGCGTAGTCCGAATGGACCATAGAATCTTTGGAAGCTCTTCGGTCCACAGTCCCTTTGACAACCCTACTATTCTTCGATTTAGCCCTGATAAGATATTTCCATTGGCTCGCTCAACGGCTCCATTCGACTGAGGATGTCTCACTGCAGCAAAACATAGTTGAATACCTAGATCTTCGCAAAACTTTCTGAAGGGTTCTGCGTCGAATTGTGTTCCATTGTCAACTGTGAGATATCTAGGCACTCCGAACCGGCAAATAATGTTCTTCCAGAAGAATTTCTGTACATTATTCGAAGTGATAGCTGTTAAGGGCTCTGCTTCGACCCACTTAGAAAAATATTCGATAGCTACCACTGCAAATTTTAGATTTCCCTTTGCTAACGGAAAGGGACCAATTAGATCCATACCCCATCTGGCCATAGGCCATACCGGAGCAATGACTTGAAGAGCTGTTGGTGGGCGATGACTCCGTCGACCCATCCATTGGCATCCTTGACAAGTGCGGACCAAGCTCTCCGCATCAGCTGTTATTGTGGGCCAATAAAGCCCCTGGCGAAGTGTTTTTCCTGCCAGAGCTCTAGGGGCTAAATGACTTCCACAAAGGCCTTCGTGAATTTCTCGGAGAATTTCTTGGCCTTCGGCTTGAGATATACATCGGAGTAGAGGGGAACATACTCCAGCCTTGTATAATATACCGTTGATTAACTGATAGTTTCTTGCTCTGAGCTTTAATCTTGACAATTGGGGTTCTTCGGGCAAATTTGTTCCTCCTTGCAAGAGTTCTATGATTGAATCTTTCCAATCTGCACTAGGAATGCAGAGAATCTCTGCAGAAGCAACTTGTGGCACCGAAGGTATATTGAGCTCCTCATAGAAAGCTTCGTCAGGCACATCCACAGCTCCGGCAGCAGCCTTCGCTAAAATGTCCGCTTGCACGTTTTCAGCTCTTGGTATACTCCGAATGGAAATACCCTTGAAATGTGCTTCGATCTTGCGAATTTCTTCCAAGTACTTTGCAAGCTGTGGATGTCGGACTTGAAAACTTTTGTCTACGTGCCCTGCTACTATCTGAGAATCTGTTTTTATAATTATTCTTGTAGCCCCTAGAGCACGTGCTTTCCGGAGTCCCAATAATATTCCTTCGTACTCCGCTATATTATTGGTAGACTTAAAGTTGAGTCTTGTGGAGTACATTGCTCTTTGTCCTGATGGTGAAATTAATACTGCCCCAATGCCTGCTCCGGATGCTTGGAAAGCCCCGTCGGAGTAAATAATCCAAACTCCGTCATCTGATTTTTCGGGAGTCAACTTCGCAGGTGGAGTCCACTCTGCTACGAAGTCTGCTAGGACTTGAGATTTGATAGCTGTCCTTGCCAGGAAAGATATGCCGAAGGGTGCTAGTTCTACTGCCCACTTTCCAATCCTTCCAGTGGAATCTTTGCTTCGGAGCATATCTCCTAAAGGATATGAAGTTGGTACAATTACATTATGAGCCAAAAAATAATGCCTTAGCTTCCTCGAAGACATTATCAGAGCATAAACGAACTTTTCAAGTTCGGAGTATCTTGTCTTTGCTCCTGACAATGCTTCGGATACAAAATAGACAGGATTTTGGACCAACTTCCCATTGATATCAGCTTCTCTGACAAGGACTGCGCTGACAGCTGAGCCTGTGGCTGCAAGATACAGAAGTAGGGTTTCGTCCGCAATAGGCACCGTAAGTGTAGCAAGATTACTGAGATAATCTTTAATATCTTCGAAGCTTTTCTGACACTCCGGTGTCCATGCAAAATCTTCGGACCCTTTCAAAGCTTTAAAGATTGGCAAACTCCTCTCCGCAGACCTTGATAAAAACCTGCTAAGTGCGGCCAGACGTCCAGTCAGCTTTTGCACTTGCTTTAAATTCTCCGGAGGAGCCATCTTCTGCAGCGCAGTTATTTGAGTAGGGCTAGCTTCAATTCCCCTGCTTGAAACTAAGTACCCTAACAACTTTCCAGCCTTAGCTCCGAATATACATTTTTCGGGGTTAAGGCGGATCCCACATGCCCGAAGGCTATTGAATGTTTCTGCTAAGTCTAGGCTATGTTGGTGCTTTAAAGCACTCTTTATTACAATATCATCCATATAGGCCTCCACATTGCGGCCTAATTGATGACCTAGAGCCTTAGCAACTAATCTTGAAAAAGTAGCCCCGGATTTCTTAGGCCGAAGGGCATTCTTACATAGCAGAAGACTCCCGAAGGAGTTACAAAGCTCGTCTTGATTTCATCTTCGCGCTTCAACCATATTTGATGATAACCAGAATACGCGTCGAGGAAGCTTAGTAACTCCGAACCTGCAGTGGAGTCAACTAGTTGATCAATTCGGGGCATGGGGTAGGGGTCACGTGGGCACGCTTTGTTCAAAGATGTGAAATCAATGCACATGCGCCACTTTCCGGAGGACTTCTTCCTGACGAAGACTGGGTTGGCTAACCATTCTGTATGGGCCACTTCTCTGATAATCCCAGCCTTCAGCAGTTTTTCAACTTCGTCCTTAGCTAGAGCAGCTCTCTCTGCGGACATCTTCCGGAGCCCTTGTCGAACAGGCCGGGCCTTCGGGTTTACAAGCAAACTATGCTCAATAATATCCCGATCGACTCCGGTGATATCTTCGTCAGACCAAGCGAAGACATCCAAATTTTCTTCTACGACCTTTTCCAGGGAAGTTGCAACTTCGGGAGGTAAATCTTTACCAAATTGAAAAGTGTATTCTTTACCATCTTTGACAATGACCTTCGTTGCAATCTCTCCTTCGGGACTTGGTCTTGGAAATGACTTCTTCGAAGCTTCGGAGGAGGCTGAAAAAATTTCTCCATTATCTTGGACACTGTTTACTTGCCTCGGATCAAGAGGAGGACCATGACCATATTCTGCCCTCCGAGCTATGGCTTGATCTCCGAAGATTGTCAGAACTCCTGATTGTGTGGGCATCTTCATGCACAAGTAGTTGTGATGCGCCACAGCTCCGAACTGATTCAACATGCCTCGCCCAAAGATGACATTATAAGCATATGGGGCGTCCACCACATCAAAGATAACTTCTTCAGTTCGGGCTAGTAAACCTTCTCCGAAGGTTACTTCCAGGCCTATCTGGCCAAGTGCATCTAGCGGAGGTCCTGCAAAGCCTTGCAGAGGACGAGCCGCTGGGAGGAGATGCTTCCGGGAAATGCATAACTGATCGAAGGCTTGTACAAATATGATATCTGCCGAGCTACCTCCGTCAATTAGCACCCTTCGGACTTCTGTCCCTGCAATATCAGCAGTAATAACTAATGGATCTGCATGTGGGAACTTGATACCAGCTGCATCCTCCGCAGAGAAAGATATTGGAACATGAGACCACTCCAGCATTGCAGCTGCAGATGACGAAGTCCCAATGTGGCCTACTTCTCGAACGTACTCTCTTCGCTGTCTCTTGGACATGCTTCCGAGGGTACCTCCTCCGGAGATAGGGAGAACTACTCTCTTCCCTCTATCTTGCCCTTCTTCTTGCTTCGGAGGTGGCATAACATTAGCCACCGGAGGATGCCTTGCAGCATCAAAATTTTCTATCCGCGCCACAGCCTGGACCGGCTCTGAGCGCACTGCTGCTGCTGGACTTCGGTCGGTACTACCTCGACCCGAAGTTCTCTCCAAGTATTCTCCCCGAAGGGTAAGAATAGCCTTGCAGGTGTCAGTTGCATGGCTTCGATTTTCTCCATGAATACAGCAAAAAAGGGTCTGGCCCTTGCCAACCGTTTTCCCTGGCGGCCTCCAGCCGCTGGACTTGTTCCCCGCAGACTGTGGAGCTCTTGGTGCAAACTTCTGCGGGGGTGCAATGTTTAAGACTTCAGAGCGAGGGTGCTTTTGCCCTCTTCTTCTATCATGTTGTACTTCGGAGACTGGTTCATTGCGGCTGAGCCGAAGTCTTCACCTCTGCTTTAACTTCTGTCAACACTGTCGAAGTAGCAGTAGTCCTCCGAAGCCAACCTTCTTCTGACTTCGAGTACTCCTCGAAGTACGACATCAGCTGTGATACCGTGGTGATGCTCTTTCGATGCAATTTATCTAGAAGGCCTTTATGACTGACGCCTTCCCGAGCCGCATCAACCACTGAAGATGTAGACAGCCCCCGGATTTGCGACTTCGTGTGAGCGAAGCGCTTGAAGTACTGTCTCAATGTTTCTCCGGGGAGCTGCTTCACTTGGAAAAGGCTCCCTGTCGACATGGGGGGCACGAAGGTGCCCTGAAAGTTACTTATGAACTTCTTCTTCAACTGTGACCATGAAGTGATTGATCCTGGTTTTAAAGACCAGAACCATCTCAACGCCACTCCTTGAAGGGCTAACGGGAAGCACTTCGCCATAGTTTCTCTGTCTCCGCCACTAGCCTCGATTGCTAGGGCATAAGAACGCGCAAATTCACTGGGATCTTCGTCTCCGGCATACTTGCAAAGCTTCGAAGCTTTGAACCTTGGATCGAAGCGAACCTTCTGAAGCTCGGGATGCAACGGAGATTCATTGTCGTAAGAGGCGTTCTCCGGGGCTTCGGGATAATCAAGATCGTCGTCTTCGTGCACTTCGGGGATAGCTGGGGTGGCTTGAGGACGAAGCCTGTTCGCAGCCTCTTGCCGCCACCTCGCTACTTCGGCTTGAAGATTGGCCATTTGAGTGGCCATGTCTCCAAGGCTATCTTCATCTCCTCCGGAAGGACCTTCCGGGTCTTGAGAGCTGGTATGATCAGTTTGAATCGGAATGGAGGGTGGCAGAGTGGCTCCGGGTGGTCGGAGTGTGGAAGGGGTTGGTGGAGAGGTTTCGTATCCTCGAGGGATAGAAGCCCCTTGCGGAGTTTGAGGTGGAGGGATAGTCGAAGACCCTCCGACTTCGACTGTGTCGAAGGGTATCTCTCCGGAGATCCGAGAGGACCTCCGAGTGGGATTGCGAGGTGCGCTCCGCTTGGGAGGCATGATGCAAGAGGTTGGTAGAGAACGAAGTTTTTTGGACTAGGTTCCCCACGGACGGCGCCAACTGTTGGCGTAAAAGATTACGCTAACAGGTTTCTGTAGAAAAGAAACTAACAAACGAAGTGTTTGCGAAGCAAACTGTTCTAAGCCTCCGAAAGGATAATAGCTTAGAATAGTTCGAAAGTGTGTATTGATTCACTTGTCATTGGTCCCTATTACAGGGTGAAATGGGGGGTATTTATTGGCCTAAACATTAAGGAAAAGACCTATTTACCCCTCTATTACAACCGACATTAAGGAAACTATTCGGTTTCCTTAATAGGGCTAAAATGGTAAAAGACTAATCTAATAGGATAGAAGATAAGTCTTCCATCTTAGCTGGCAGAAAAGATCCTGAAGGGCTTTGGTTCGAAGACATACTTCGAACCAATGCCTGTCTTCGGACTTCGAACAAGGTTCGGGGCATCTTCGAAGATGGTCTTCGGACAATCTTCGAACTGGTTAACTGTCTTTATGCTGCTTCGGCAATAACCCCGAAGATGAGATATTTTCCCCCAACAGTTGGTGACTTGGTTTGGAAGACGATTTTACCCTTAGGCACTAAAAGACCCAAATTTATTAAATGGTCGCCTAGTTGGGAAGGTCCTTTTAAGGTATCAGAAATCGCTCTAGGTAATGCATACTTGTTAGAGCCTCTACAAGGAGAGCGACTTCAAAGAGATTTAAATGGCAGGTATTTGAAAAGGTACTTCCCAAGTGTGTGGCAAAGCGCTTGAAATGTCAAAAGGCCGATATGGAGTATATCGTCTTTATCTCGTTGTGCTTTTAGCTCACTTAGTTTGCTGAAAGGAAGGGGGGCTTGCTGTAGGACCGAAAGTAGCGACCAGAGGGGGGTGAATGGACACCTAAAAAATTCTTTCGAATCAATGGCCTTCTCCCAACACCCAATGCAACTCAACAGACAGTCAGCAGAAGCAAAAATAAATCATAGGTACTAAAAGTAATCTAGCCGAAAAACAACCGGTGTCCTAATCAAAAAGACACCAACAAAGTGCTTAAAGGAAAATCAGGTTAACTCATAGAACAAAAGACAGATCTACAGATGATTCACCAAAGACACAAATATTCATCAATCACAGACAATCCATCAAGCAAAAGGTAGACATCATAAGTTCACAAGCATTTAGACAAATACATAGCATGCATGTAGTTCACAAGAGAATATTTGAAAAACAAGAACAGATTAATCAACAGAAATATTTTTGATGCAGAGAATCTAGGACAAATAGGAATTATTGTTCAATTGTCTCCAGTGCATTTGGACGAACAGTTCACCTGCACCCTTGCCGTGTGTCTCCCGCAGTCTCCTTCCTCTGAGTGCCACGTCTGTCCTGCGACGTGCGCTGTTCTGTGGCAAGCACGCCTCTGGCGCCAGACACAGTCCGCCATCTCGCCGAGTGTCACGCACAGAGTTCACACGAGCTCTACCACACATCATCGTCACGCTTCCACGCCACCTCAATCTCCATGCCATTGGACAGCTACACCTGCACACCGCCTGAGCCGAACCCTTGAGCTCCCCGCCTGTGCACGGAACATGTTGCTGCCCGTCAGGGGGACCAATGCTGCCAGTGCCTTCACCGAGCAGTTGCCAGCGCCACGCATGCCTCGGCTGCTGAGCTGCTAGTCTTTGCCGCGTGCCCCGAGAGGCTTCTAGCCTGCCATGTAATGGATCTTACTTCCAAGCACCATCTAGCGCCGCCCCTAGCTCAGTACAAACACAATGCCTCCCCACACGCAAGTTGTGCTGCCTTGGAATCTTCACGCATCACAAATATTTGCCTCAGGCCTCCACACCTCGAGCAGATCACTTGCAACTTGCCTCGCGACACGCACCGAGCATCGGAAATCGACGCCTGCCGAGACCAGGCCAGCGAGCCATCACACGCGCTGCTGCCCAAGGCAGGCAGTGCCCTGTAGCTTCAGCTGTGGCCGGGGAAAAACCACCGCCAGAGAAAAACGATGGGAGAGAAAGATTCCGGCGGCTGGAAAAACACGGTGGGGAAAAATTGAACTCAGATTTGCATTGAGAGAGTTAACCATAACCCTAGGGGATTGGGGCCTATTTATAGGCAGCCCAATAAGAAGGGAAAAGATGAATTTACCCCTAGGGCAAATTACACAGACGCTGAAATAAAAATGGAAAAGAC
Source organism: Zizania palustris (assembly GCA_019279435.1). Lineage (NCBI taxonomy): Eukaryota > Viridiplantae > Streptophyta > Magnoliopsida > Poales > Poaceae > Zizania > Zizania palustris. The sequence goes on from JAAALK010000079.1 coordinate 26,476,046, forward strand.
TAAACTGCCCTTAGGATTTTTACAGACTCAACTAACACAGACTGTGGGCCTAAAAGGCAAAATAGTAAAATCCTAAATAAAGATAACTTGTCCTGATGCGAAGCTTTCATAGCAGTTATGGCTTCGCTTCAAAACGGGCGGATCCAAGATCAGCGGTCATCAGTTTTGCGCCAAAACTGACAAAGCGTCCACCGTCTTCGCACCGGGTACCCGGATTGGGCCGACCCAATTATGTGGCTCCCTAACCCCGGCAATCGCTCGTCGCCCGTGTACCTGAGTCAATCCCGGTCAATAGACCAGTGGATCCTCTACTGCTCCTAGCCCATGTACTCAGATTGGGCTGGCCCGACTCCGCAGCCCCTTTGCCCGGCAGTCGCTCTCCGCCCTTGTACCTGAGTCACACGTGGCCCAGACATGGTAGGTCTCATCTTCTCTTCGTCTTCTTTTTGACTTCCGTTTACAATCACTCATGACATCTAGAGCCATGAGGCCCACGATCTTCATCATGGCTTCTCAATCTCCCCTTGATGAGTGCATTGTCAACACCCTCTTCATCAGTTCTTCAGAACCTGCAAAACACATGGAAACACATAAAAACACAAGAAGACAGGGAGAAGAAAATAAAATAAAATAAAAGGTTTAACCCTAATGAACAAAAGGCAGAAAATGGTCATTATGATTAAACAAAAATAAAAACTCAAGCGAGTGCAATCTCAGAACTATCAACAAGGATATCCAAAGAGTAAGGAAAAAGAGACTAAAACTCCCCATGAAACAAATCCCAGAGAAAGCCAAAACTCCCTCTAAACTCTTCTAAAAGAAAAAGTAACCCAAAATTTCTCCCCCTTGTTTAAAATTGGACTCATCAAGTGAGACTAAATGCGCTCAAAAGAGACACAGACTCAAACTCCCTTGAAATGCAACTCGCCCTCAAAATATGCAATGAATGCAACTGGGGTGCAAGTGGAGTGTAAAAAGCATGCTTCTCAGATATGATTGACTGCAATTACACCATCTAGCAAGTATAGCAAAATAAATATTGTCTAAGACACATGGCATGATCAGTGCAACAGATGATATCCAAAGAATACTCATTAGCACGCATTTTTAGATTTTTCCAAACAAAAGCATCACCACATTTTCTAGTCGACAAGCAAGGTAAAACATGAGATTCAAAGGGTTATTTGCATGTCAACCTTATGCTAACCGACCAAGTCAAGCTTAGGCCAAAACAGGACCATCAGAAGCTTAAGACATTGGTCTTAGCATATATTACACTATCCTAGTTCATACCAAAGTGCTATGGTAAGCAGTCCAGAACAATGCAATGCGACAAAGCAAACCTACTTGGATCTTTTCAATTATGCATAAAAGGCATGAATTTTTCATTTTTCTGATTCTTTATCATTTTTACAGCACATTTTCCATGTTAAAGCATATAGATTTCCAAGTTGCATATCTGCATCTAAGTAAGAAAACTAGCTACCAGAAGCAATGGTGATCATTTTTCAATTTTAAAGAATAAAAGCCATGCATATGACAGATATCAGACATATCATGTGAACTAATGCAAAGCAAGATCATCGACAGGTATTCAACAACATATACTAGCTAGAATAAGTAAAGCAGGCCAATCATATAACAGAAGCAAGCTCAAAGTGTGATATGTGAATATGCATGATATGAACTCATACAAAAAGACTCAATAAACGAGTAAAGAAGAAAGAAAACTGACTCAAGAATATCCTAGAAAGGATACACAATTCCCAAATCCCCTCGCAAACGCTCAAATGTAAACTTATCTAGGGGTTTGGTGAAAATGTCAGCCAACTGATGATGGGTATCAACATGAACAAGGTCAATGACACCTTTCTCATATTGATCCCTCAGAAAGTGAAAGCGCACATCAATATGTTTGGTTTTTGAATGAAGACATGGGGTTTTCCCTACACTAATCGCGCTGGTGCTATCACAAAACAAAGGTACTCTGGCAGGGAAGAACAACCTCCACATACTCTCGACCACTCATCCTATCAGACACTCATCCTTGTCAATCACTTATCATTCAGACCGAAACCACCCTTGGTTTCTTAATCTCCCCTTGATGAGTGCATTGACAACCCCAAAGCAAAGACATGATGAGATAGCAAGTTACGTGCACAAGTGACCATAAAAACTCACAAAAGAGCAAAACATGTCACTTGGTAAAAGATCTACCTGCTTGGGCAAAAACCTTATGCGAGGCAAAGCAAAAGCAAAAGCATCAAAAGCGCATTGCATCAAAACATCAAAAGTGCATCGCATCAATCGCATCAAAAGCATTTCAACATGAAAGCCAACTCCCCCTTAACGAAGCAATCCAAAAGCCAAAGCATCAAGTAGATCATTTCTCCCCCTTTTACAATGCAGGCATGAAGGAGATAAAAAATACAAAGAGGGGAATGAGGGTAAAGCAGAGATGTGAGCTTCTAAGACATGTGCAACTGCAATTACAGTACTGACAAGTATTCGCCTTGAATATCATCTAAAAGTATTGTATGACATGTCAAGGCATGAGATGCAAAAACTAAGCAAGCACACACTAGATAAGCATATCCCACTCCAAGGTGCTTCAGCAAACATGATATGCAATGAATTTTCAATTTTTCAATTTTGTGCCAGGGGTTATTTGCATGTCAACCTTATGCTAACAGACCAAGCCAAGCCTAGGTCAAGTAAAAGACCATCGGAAGCTTAAGGCATTGATCTTGGTATACACTCAATGTCTCGGTTCATACCAAAGTGTTATGGTAAGCCATCTAGAACAAAGTAGTGTGACAAAGCAAACCCACCTAGATCTTTTCAAAATTCAGCACACAAAAGCATGAACATCATTCATTTTCATTTTCATTTTCATTTTCATTCATTTTCACTTTCATGCATTTTTTATGAAATCCAGTTGCGTATTATCATCCAAGTAAAAAGGACCTAGCTATCAGGTGTATGAGAGACAGCAAAAGCACTCAGCCAATCCAAGCTAGATTCTAGACTAAGAAGTGACCATTTTCAAATTTTCACAAATAAAAGCCATGCTCAAGTCAAGTCTCAGATGAATACATGACAAGTAGTCAACAGTATTAAAAACAATCGATCAAAGGCATAACAAAGCATGTACTAGTAAAAGCAATTAATCATATGACAGAAGCTCAAGCAATGCTACACATCTCCCCCTCAAAACATGCTCGAATATCTCGGATGCTCAGTGAGAGGGTGAGATAAAAAATGCTTTGGAATCCAATTAGCGCAAAACACGAGATCCAAGAAAAGTAGAAGACTGACCATGCACAGGAGATAAACCATGATAAAAAGTGTGTGGTCTAGCAATAAAGCGCGAACCTAGAAAACGACAAGGTCTCCCAACCTGTCGAGCATCAAAGCCTCTTACATGTGATCTACCATCATATGAAGCATGGTGTACACCACGAGGGGCATAATCACTCTCAAGACTCCCCTAAGTAGAGAAGTAAAATCTCGAGTACTCAGCGCTGGGTTTAGAGATAAGATGCTTAGGTATCAAGCGCTGAACAACCCGAGAAGTAGATAAAGCAGGAGACTATGTGTGATGAGAATCATACTGCGTATGTGATATCCTAGCAACTCGCCGAGGTCTCCTAAAATAATTAGGACCAAAATGCCTACGTGGTCTATCATCATATGAGGTACGATTGACACCACGATGAGCATAGCCACTCATATAATTGTAAGGAGCCTCAAAATCAGGATGAGAGCGAAAAACAGACTCATGCGTACCTAAAGATGGGTAATGCATGTCCTGAAAGCTCATAGGAAAAGACCGTCGCTCATCCCTGATACGACGAAAGCAAAACCCAATCAAATGACCCACCCGATGACAGTAAGAATAGTGATACACTTTCTTGGGTGTGTGGGTATGGGTTGAGGAGCCATGCTGAAGAGCGTGGGCCTCATGGATCCAGATGTGATGAGTCATTATCAACAAAGTCAAAGAGGACTGATGAGGAGAGAAGACCTGTTGTGTCTGGGTCGCATGTGACTCAGGTACACGGGCAACAAGCGACTATCGGGCAGAGGGGCCGCGAAGTCGGGCTGGCCCAATTCGGGTACATGGGCTAGGAGCAGCAGAGGATCCACTGGGCTGTTGACCGGGATTGACTCAGGTACACGGGCGGCGAGCGATTGCTGGGCTGAGAGAGCTGCTGAATCGGGCCGGCCCAATCCGGGTACCTGGTGCAAAGTCGGTGGACGCTTTGTCAGTTTCGGTGCAAAACTGACAATCGCTGTTCTCGGATCGGACCATTCTGAGGCGAAGCCATAGTCGCTACGAAAGCTCCGATTCAGGATAAGTCATCTGTAAATAGGAATTTACTATTTTGTCCTTAGGCCCACAGTCAATCAGTCGAGTCTGTAAAAATATCCTAAGGGCAGTTTGGTATTTTCCATTTTATTTCAGCATCTATAAAAACCCTTGAGGAGCCATGCTGAATAGCGTGGGCCTCATGGCTCTAGATGTGATGAGTCATTGTCAACGATAGTCAAAGAGGACTAAGAAGAGTGAAGATCTGTTGTTTCATGAGCCGCGTGTGACTCAGGTACACGGGCAGCGAGCGATTGCTGGGCTGAGAGAGCTGCTAAGTCGGGCTGGCCCAATCCGGGTACATGGGCCAGAAGCAGCAGAAGACCCACTAGGTTGTTGACCAGGATTGACTCAGGTACACGGGCGGTGAGTGATTGCCGGGCTGAGAGAGCTGCGGAATCGGGCCGGCCCAATCCGGGTACCTGGTGCAAAGTAGGTGGAGGCTTTGTCAGTTTCGGCGCAAAACAGACAACCGTTGATTCTGTATCGGACTGTCTAGAAGAGAAGCTGTAGTCGCTACAAAAGCTTAGCTTCCGGATAAGTCATCTGTATCTCTAGGCCCATTCACCCCCCTCTGGTCGCTACTTTCGGTCCTACAAGTGGTATCAGAGCGAGGTTAGGGTTTTTCCATACATTAACCGGTTCTAAACCCCAGTAGTGATCATGACTTCTCCTGGCAAGGTCCCATCCTTGGAAGCCTATGTCTATAATTATTGGAAGACTCGCATGTGAGCCTATCTCATGAGCCAGGGCTCGGACATCTGGGACATTTGTGTTCACGATACATTTGTCATTTTGCCAGTTGTTGAGCATGGTACTCCTGGTATCGTTGCCCAGCATCTGAACAATAGTAAAGCCGTGAACATTCTGTTTTCTAGTCTAGGTCCCACTGAGTTTGAGCGTGTGAGCCATCTCTCCACTACGAGAGAGATCTGGGCTACCCTCAAGGCACACCATGAGGGAAGAGCCCAGGTCAAGGCTCAGCTCTATCAGACCTACCGGCGTGAGTACGAGAACTTCACACAGAAGCCGGGTGAATCTATTGAAGCTTTGTTTGGTCGTTTTCAATCGATCATTAACAAGCTTCGGGACAACAAGGTTGTGGGTGCTCAGTTAGTCTCAGATCACGAGCAGGTGCTCAAGGTTCTCCATACCTTGGACCCAAAGATCTGGGAGATCAAGGTATCCTCTATAGTTGAGAGCACTTCTTACGATACCTTGACCATTTCTGAGTTGTTTAGCAAGCTAAAGGCCACTGAGGTTGATATCCAGCTGAGATCAAATCTCATTGGCTCTGGATCAAAGTCCCTGGCCCTTGCTACACCTTCTGTTGATCCCACTTCAGTGAGCTGTGCTGCGTTCTCTTTGATGTCTATCACTGAGGACCAGCTTGAGTCGTTGGGAGATGATGATTTGTGTCTTTTTAACAACCGGGTGCGTCGTGTTTATGACAAGAGGATGTTCAAAATACACGACAAAAAATCCGGGTGCTTTGAGTGTGGTGATCCAAGACACTTCATCGCCGACTGCCCCAAGCGCAATGGCCACAAGAAGGGCACCGGTGGTGGCTTCCAAGACTCCGGCAAGCACGACAGCTCCTCCTTCAACAAGGGCAAGCCAAAAACTAGATTCTTCAGAAAGGCCCTGAAGGACTACCGGCGAGAGAACAAGAAGCGCGACAAGGCCTTCTTCGCTGAGATGGAGAAGAGCTAGTCCAAGCAGTCCACGTCTTCTTCCTCTTCATCAAGCTCAAGCGATGAGGAGATCGTCATCAAGAAGGGGAAGGACAAGGATGATCCGGCGGGCCTCTGCTTCATGGCTTTCGGGGACAGACCGAAGAGCCACTCACACCAGCGCCGAAGATCCCGCAAGAGCTTCTGCTCAATGGCTCTTGGGGATAAGGAAGAAAAGAGCTTCTCCGATGACTCCGACGACGACAACGAAATGGTATCATCCTATGAACGCAAAATCGTTGATTTACTTGAAAGCAATCGTCAGGAGTTGAAATATCGGGAAAAACTGCTTAGGGGGGCCAAGAAGAGGATAGATGAGTTAGAGAGTGAGCTTGCCATAGCCAATGGCAGAATTGAGAGTCTATCTTCTTCCCCTTTCTTGGGTGATAGCAGTGAGTGCTCGAAGTGTGAGGTGCTTCTGTGTGACTTGTCGACTTTGAAGTCCAAGTACATAGAAAGGGTTGATGAGAGGGACGCTTTGGCCACTGAGCTTGAAAGTGCTCAGTTGGAGCTGAAAGATGCTCAAGCCACTGTCGTCGCACCCTGTGTTGATTGCCCATCTCATCTAGTTGCCTTAGCTGAGCTGAAATCCAAGGGCGATGAGCATTTGGGTGATTTGGAGAGGTTGAGAGCTGAGCTTGCGCAGACTAGGCTAGAGCTTGAGACATTGTCAGTTCCACCCACTGTCTGTGAGAACTGCCTGTCTCTTAGACTTGAGTTGATCAAGCTAAAAGCCGAGAAGTTTGTCCAAGTAGAGAGTGAGTGTGAGACCTGCTTGTCTCAAGTGGAGGTTCTAGCTTCCTTGAGAGAGGAGCTAGCTGATTCTCAGAATGAGAACTTTTACCTCCGTTCTATCCTGAGTTGGATCAGTGCCAGAGAGCCACGGCTCGGCATGATGATCCAGCAGTTCAAGAGGCAGGATGGGTTTGGGGTAGGTTACACCTACACCAAGGCTGACTTTGATAGTGCCATTAGCCGGGCAGTGGAGTGGAGTAAAATGACTCCTGAGCAGAGATACCCTAAGACTCACTCCACTGAGTCCTCCCAGGCTTGTCAGCCCAAGGATGGAGTGATTCATGAACCACCTAAAGCTCCACCCAAGAAGCCTATCTAGGTTCCAAAGCCCAAACACCTCCACTCTTCTCTAGACTCTCTTCCTGGACCCTCTCAACCCAAGAAGACTACACCTAACACCTCCAAGCCTAAGAATCCCAAGCCTCAACCACATCCCAAGAAGCCCACCTATCATTGTGAGTACTGTCAGAGAGACGGGCATCTTGCGGAGTTTTGCTTCAGGAGGAAGCGGGTTGAGAGAGCAGAGAGAGCTCGTGGTGATTAGGAGCAGTTCTACCAGCAGGGTGGTAGGCTGCGTGTTCCTCGACGCGGGGAGAGGCTGGAGGCCAGGCCGCGTCGTGTAGGTGGTGGTAGGGAGATGGCTTTCATGCCCGTGCTCCAGATGGTGGTGTTCGTTCCGGCAGAGCTCCAGGCCGGGTTGGCTACGGTCCTGGACCCCATGGCCGAGGCTTTAGGCAGAACCGAGGACCGCGCCTTGAGCCGTGTTTTGGTCCAAACTTTTCTGATGATTTCTGCTTTCCATCTTTATAGCAGATGGCTCGACACTGGTTTAGCTTTTTTGCTAAACCCGGTGTCGGACCATTTGTTCCCACTTACAGCCACTGATTGTGCAGGATCGGGGACTAGAGGACGTTTGGATCATGGACTCAGGATGCTCTCGCCACATGACGGGACATCGCAGATGGTTCTCTAGTCTCACTCCGCCGAGCTCCAAAGAGTACATCACAATTGGGAACAGTGGCAAGGGAAAGTAAGTGGCATTGGCTCAATTAGCATTTCAGACCATTTTTCTTTAAAGAACGTTGCTTTGGTTAGAAACTTGAACTTCAATTTGATTTCTGTTTCGCAACATCTTGAGGATGGTTTGGAGGTGCGTTTTAAGAAGGGCAATTCTTCTGTGGTTGATTCTAGAGGGTCTTTGATTTGCCAAATTTTACCATTCGGTAAAGTTTTTCGAGTTGACTTCTCTAGTTCTTTTGGCCCTTCTCGCTGTTTGATTGCTAGATCCTCCTCTGAGCTCTGGAAGTGGCATAGGAGGTTAGGTCATTTGTGTTTTGATCTGCTAGTCAGGTTGAGCTCTATGGACCTCATCCGAGAATTGCCCAAGCTTAAGATGGAGAAGGATCTAGTTTGCCATCCCTGTCGTCTTGGAAAATGGTTGCCGCTTCTCACTCAGCTATGACTCAGGTGATGACTTCGTATCCAGACGAGCTCTTACATTTGGACACTGTTGGTCCAGCTTGGGTACGTTCAGTTGGTGTGAAGTGGTACGCGCTTGTCATTGTTGACGACTTTTCGCGATTTTCGTGGGTTTTTTTGGAGTCTAAGGATGAAACTTTTCAGTTTGTTCATGACTTGATCTTGAAGCTGAAGAATGAGAACAATGGTCGAATGCGAGCAATTCGCTCCGACAATGGCTCTGAGTTCAAGAACTCTCAGTTCGTCAGCTTCTGTAGTGATCAGGGTCTTGATCATCAGTTTTCTGCCCCTTACACTCCCCCACAGAACGGCATTGTGGAACGAAAGAACCGCACACTAGTCGAGATGGCCAGGACGATGCTCGATGAGCACAGGACTCCTAGGCGCTTTTGGGCTGAAGCCATGAACACGGCTTGCTATCTGGCCAACCGCATTTTTCTTAGAGCTTACCTAGGTAAGACTTCATATGAGTTGCGGTTTGGCAGACAGCCCAAGGTGAGCCACTTGCGAGCATTTGGCTGCAAGTGCTTTGTGCTCAAGAAGGGTGGGCATTTGGACAAATTTGAGTATCGTTGCTGGGATGGAGTTTTTCTTGGCTATGCATTGCATTCTCAAGGCTTCCGTGTTTGGAACCTCGACTCCCAGCAGCTTGTCGAGACTTGCAAAGTTTTATTTGACGAGTCCTTGCCTTCTTTGACTCCCTCGTTTGAGCCTTCTGATGGTGAGCTCGGAGAGTATATCTTCGAGGAAGATGAGGATACTCCATCCACTAATGAGGGTGGGCCTCCTGCACCCCCTGTAGAGCCCACACCTTTTGAGACTTCGACTGAGGATGAGGGCAGACCTCTGATCACTTCTTCCACTTCGATCGAGCCCCCTCAGTCGAGTCCAGAGGTGCCAGCTGCTGACTCCGGTGAGGTGACTTCAGATCACCAGGGAACCCGAGCAGTTTAGCGTGATCACCCCTCAGAGCTCATCATCGGTGATTTGACTGAGAGAACCTTGCGTTCATCTACCTCTCTTGTTGTGTTTGCTGAATCTGCTTTTGTTGCATCTTTTGAGCCCAGAGATGTTTCTCATGCTCTTTCTGATTCAAATTGAATTAATGCTATGCAAGAAGAGCTTGAGAACTTTGTCCGCAATCGGGTTTGGACACTAGTTGAGCCGCCACCAGGTTGCAACCCCATAGGCACCAAGTGGGTATTCAAGAACAAACAAGGTGAAGATGGGGTTGTGGTGCGCAACAAGGCTCGATTAGTTGCCCAAGGTTTTTGCCAAAAAGAGGGTATTGATTTTGAAGAAACTTTTGTCCCTGTTGCTCGTCTTGAGTCCATTCGCATTCTTTTAGCTTTTGCCGTTTCGAAGGGTTTTAAGATTTTTCAAATGGACGTCAAGAGTGCTTTTCTGAACGGGTATATAGAGGAGGAAGTTTATGTTAGGCAGCCCCCCGGTTTTGAGAACCCCAAGTTTCCTCGACATGTTTTTTAATTGCAAAAAGCTTTATACGGGTTGAAACAAGCCCCAGGGCTTGGTATGACCGGTTGAAGTAGTTTTTGTTGGGGAAGGGCTTTGTGATGGGTTCTATGGATAAAACTCTCTTCTTGCTCAGAGATGCTTCAGATTTCTTAGTCGCTCAGATTTACGTGGACGATATTATCTTTGGCGGTACTACTGATTCTCTTGTGTCCAAGTTTTCTTAGCAGATGCACAGCGAGTTTGAGATGAGCCTCATGGGTGAGCTCAAGTACTTCTTAGGGCTCCAGATCAAGCAGACCAAGGACGGCACCTTCATCCACCAAGGTAAGTACGCTCGTGACATGCTTAAGAAGTTTGACTTTGGTGGGGAGTTGAAGCCGCAGATGACCCCAATGGGCACGTCTGGAGGATTGGACAAGGACGAGAGCGGCGTCAAGGTCAACGAGAGGGAGTTTCGAGGGATGATCGGCTCGCTGCTGTACTTGACGGCGACAAGACCGGACATTCAGTTTGCCGTGGGACTGTGCGCGCGCTTCTAGTCTTCACCTTGCGCATCTCATCGGCAGGCTGTCAAGCGCATCTTCAGGTATCTTACCTATGCGCCTGATCTAGGTCTTTATTATTCAGCATCATCATCTCTCGATTTATCTGGCTTTTCGGATGCCGACTTTGGTGGGTGCCGGTTGGATCGCAAGTCGACTTCCGGTACTTGCTAGTTTCTTGGTTCTTCTCTTGTCTCCTGGTCTTCTCGAAAGCAATCTGGAGTTGCTCTTTCGACCATTGAGGCTGAGTATGTAGCTGCTGCTAGCTGCTGCTCACAGTTAGTTTGGATGATTTCCACTTTGCGAGATTTTGGGTTGTTCTTTCCTACCAGGGTTCCATTGTTTTGTGACAGCACCAGTGATATTAGTGTAGGGAAAAACCCTTGTCTCCATTCAAAAACCAAACACATTGATTTGCGCTTTCACTTTCTGCGGGATCAATATGAGAAAGGTGTCATTGACCTTGTTCATGTTGATACCCATCATCAGTTGGTTGACATTTTCACCAAACCCCTAGATCAGTCTACCTTTGAGCGTTTACGAGGGGATTTGGGTGTTGTGTATCCTTTCTAGGGTATTTTGCGTCAGTTTTCCTTCTTCTTTACTCTTTTCTTGAGTCTTTTTGTCTGTGCTCATACCTTACATATTCACATATCACACTTTCGAGATGCTTCTATTATATGATTGAACTGTTTTACTTATTCTAGCTGGTACATGCTTTTGAATACTTGCCATTGATCAAGCTTTGGTTCAGTTCACTTGATATGTCTGATATCTGTCATATGCATGGCTTTTATGCTTTAAAAATTGAAAAATGATCACCATTGCTTCTGGTAACTAGCATGTGTAGTCTGAATGTTTTTGCTACCTGTTGGAACGACGGATCGAACCAGCAGGTTTTCTTAGGGGAATGAAAGTAGAGTATTCAATGCCCTGTTGAGCCTCCTCATACAACTGTAGTTGGGGGGTATTTATAAGGCGCCCCATCCAGGGGGCCAAATGCCTCTGGACCGCCAAGTGGATCAAAGGGCTTTTCGCGCCCAGAAGAAGGAAGAGGAGCGCAGGAAAAGAAAAGAGAGGTCCGGGCGAAGTTCGAGCGGCCCTTCCAACCGGAGGGGCCCACGGTTCTTGCTTGGCCTGGATGAGAACTTTTCTTGATTCTCTTCCTCGATTTGTAATGAACATTGTATACCTTCTGTGCTTACTGCAGTCTCCGCCTTGGTCCTTCTCTTCCCCCCCCCCTTAGCGGGTAGCCGGCTTGCCGGATGGGCGCTAAGTAGTTTATGAGAGAAAGTGTGGAGAATGCACACCACGTCAAGCCGGAGCTCGTAACCTGAGAGCGAGGGTGCGTCGAGTCTTAGCTCGGAACCCGAGAGCTAGGGTGCGTCGAGCCGGAGCTCGGAACCCGAAAGTGAGGGTGCGTCTAGCCGGAGCTCGAAACCCGAGAACGGGGGTGCGTCGAGCCGTAGCTCGGAACCCGAAGGTGCGTCGAGCCGGAGCTCGGAACCCGAGAGCGGGGGTGCGTCGAGCCGTAGCTCGGAACCCGAGAATGCGTCGAGCCGGAGCTCGGAACCCGAGAGCGAGGGTGCGTCAAGTCGTAGCACAGAACACGAGGGTGCGTCGAGCCGGAGCTCGGAACCCGAGAGCGAGGATGCGTCGAGTCGTAGCTCGGAACCCTAGGGTGCGTCGAGCCGGAGCTCGGAACCCGAGAGCGAGGGTGCGTCGAGTCGTAGCTCGGAACCCTAGGGTGCGTCGAGCCGGAGCTCGGAACCCGAGAGCGAGGGTGCGTCGAGTCGTAGCTCGGAACCCTAGGGCGAGGGTGCGTCGAGCCGGAGCTCGGAACTCGAAAGCGAGGGTGCGTCGAGCCGGAGCTCGGAACCCGAGAGCGGGGGTGCGTCGAGCCGGAGCTCGGATCCCGAGAGTGGAATTCCTGGAGTCGTTGCGCCATTTGTTTTGGGCGAAACACTTGTCTGAAGATTTTATTATACAATTGAGAGGCAAAAAACAAGCGTCAACAGCCACTAATAAAATACATTGATGGTTTTACGGAAAATAGCGCTTCAGATGCTCTGCATGCCAAGTATGCGTCAGTTCTTCGCCCTCCAGGGTAGCGAGTCGGTAGGATCCCGGTCGCCCAGATTTTGTGACAATGTACGGTCCCTCCCACTTGTTACCCAACTTGGTGGGGGCGACCACCGTGCGGAGGACGAGGTGCCCCGGTTGGAACTCATTGCGCTTGACTTTGGGGTCGTACCATCCCTTGGTCTCTTTCTGATAGTGGGATAGGTTGGCGACAGCGCGAAGCCATGTCTCTTCGGCCAGATCGAGGGAGACGGTGCGCTCGCCCTCTGCTTTGGGTGCTATGACGCGCAGCGAACCGGCGCGAAGCTCTGTTGGTGTCATTGCTTCGTCGCCAAACAAGAGGCGAAATGGGGTGAAGCCGGTGGCCCGAGAAACAGTCGTCCGGATGGACCATAAGATCTTGGGCAGCTCGTCAGGCCATACTCCTTTGGCTAAGCCGACGATGCGTTTATTGAGGCCTAACAGGATGTGTCCGTTGGCTCGCTCGACGGCTCCGTTGGACTGGGGATGTCGCACGGCTGCGAAGCAAAGCTGAACTCCCAATTCGTCGCAGAATGCCCGGAAGGTGCCAGCGTCGAACTGCGTTCCATTGTCCACTGTGAGCTGCTTGGGTACTCCGAACCGACACACGATGTTCTGCCAGAAAAACTTCTGGACGCTTCGGGATGTAATGGTGGTCAGTGGCTCCGCTTCAACCACTTGGAGAAGTATTCGACGGCGACCACGGCGAAGCGCAGGTTTCCCCTTGCTCTGGGGAGTGGCCCGATGAGGTCCATACCCCAGCGGGCCAGGGGCCACACAGGCGGGATAGGTAGCAGGCTTGCTGGAGGGCGGTGACTGCGCCAGCCCATCCACTGGCAACCCTGGCAGGTGCGGACAAGTTCTTTGGCATCAGCGATGATAGTGGGCCAGTACACGCCTTGCCGAAGAGCCTTGCCGGCGAGGGCCCGCGGAGCCAGGTGACTCCCGCACAGCCCCTCGTGGATCTCTCGCAGCATGGCAACCCCGTCCGAGTGCGAGACGCAGCGGAGGAGTGGGGAGCATACTCTGGATTTATATAGAACTCCATTGATAACCTCGAAAGACCTCGCGCGGAGCTGCAGGCGAGCTTGTTCTGGGCTGGGATGGCTGTCCTCGACGCCTGCTAGCGTGCGCAAGATGGGCTCATGCCAATCGGTGTTGGCCATACACATTACTGAAGCTGGCCGCGGTGACGGTTCGGGCTCTTCCGGGGCGGCGGAGGTGGGCGCCTCACTGCGAGGGGTTGCCGAAGGTTGAGCGAGTTCCTCGAAGAAAGCCCCTGGCGGTAGGGCTTGAGCGCCTGCCCCGGCTTTGGCGAGGGCGTCTGCTTGGGCGTTGTCAATTCGCGGAATGTTCTGGACCAATATACCCTTGAAGGATACTTCGAACTTGCGGATGGAGTCGAGGTAGGAGGCGAGGTCCGGGTGCTTGGCCCGGAAACTCTTGTCGATGTGCCCGGCGACCACTTGGGAATCAGTCTTGATGACCACACGCGCGGCTCCCAACGCATGCGCTTTGCGAAGTCCCAAGAGGACGCCTTCGTACTCAGCGATATTGTTGGTGGCCTTGAAACTTAGCCGGGCGGAATACAGGGCCTGCTGGCCGGACGGGGAGACAATGACTGCTTCGGCCCCAGCCCCTGAGGCCTGGTAAGCACCGTCCGAGAAGACGGTCCAGATCCCCTCGCCTGCGTCGGTGCTCGTGTGCTCCCGGGGCCTCGTCCACTCCGCGACGAAGTCGGCGAGGATTTGGGACTTGATGGCTGTCCGGGCGACGAAAGAGATCCCGAACGGGGCCAATTCCACCGCTCATTTCCCGATGCGGCCGGTGGCGTCCTTGTTCCGGAACATGTCGCCGAGCGGGTAGGCGGTTGGGATGACGATGTCGTGGGCCAGGAAGTAATGTCGGAGCTTCCGGGAGGCCATGACGAGGGCGTAAGCCACCTTCTCGAGCTCCTCTTCTTGAACCAAGGCCGCGCTCGCCGCATTGCCGGAGGCGGCGAGGTAAACCAACAAAGGGCTGTCGGCCCGTGGTGTGGCAAGGGCTACGAGGCCGGAGAGGTAGTCCTTGATTTGCTGGAAACAATCCTGGCACTCGGGGGTCCATTCAAAATGCTTAGAACCTCGGAGCGCCTTGAAGATGGGCAAACTTCGTTCTGCTGACTTGGCGAGAAATCGACCGAGGGCGGCCAACCGCCCGGCCAGCTTTTGTGCTTCCTTGAGGTTCTGGGGGGGGCCATGTTCTGCAGTGCTTGGACTTGCGTTGGACTGGCCTCGATGCCCCGGCTGGAGACGAGGTACCCGAGCAGCTTCCCTGCGCGCGCTCCGAAAACGCACTTGTCTGGATTGAGCCGGATTCCACATCGCCGGAGGCTGTCGAAGGTCTCAGCTATGTCCGAGCCATGGTGGCTCTTGGAGGTGCTTTTGATTTGATCTTTCTGCCGTGTGTTGGGCTTCGCTACTCTTTCGAAGGTTAAGCTTCGAAGTACGTTGTCCAAAGTAAGCTTCGAAGTATACTTCGCTCTGTGCCACACTCGAACTAGGATAGACAAACAACCTTCGGCACTTTCACAACAGCCTTCAGCAGGCTTCGCAACTGACCTCTGAAACAGGCTTCGACACTAACCTCCGAAGAAGGCTTCGACACAGCGAAGCAGGCTTCGACACAGTGGAGCAGGCTTCGCCAAGTTCCGAAGAGGAGACAAATCTGAACAGTAACTTCTCATCTCACTTCATATATACTTAGATCATCCTTTGAGAAGTTTGACCTCCCATGTCTAGTATATTTTGTTTATCTGTCTAGTAGCAATGCTTTGATAGTTCTGTGTTTAACATCAGTTGCTTCTAGGCTAGATACCTTTAGACTTGGGCAATCTGTTCATATTCTGCTTCTTAGTCTTTTGAGGTGCGTTGTGTGTTGGGAACAGGACATATATTCGAAAGAATTTTTAAGGCGCCCATTCACCCCCCCTCTGGTCGCTACTTTCGGTCCTACAACACTAAGGGTCTTTTGGTATATTTCTAGGCTATTGGGCTGCCTATAAATAGGGCCCCAATCCCTAGGGTTAGGGTTACCCATTCTGAAATCCAGTTTAATCTCACAAAAAGTTTGGGTCACTTTTTGTGTTCATCTACCTGTGTGCGCCCCCAACGTTGTTTTTGTGTTCTAGTTCATCGAGAGATTTTCCGTTTTCTCTTCGATCGATTGTCTGGAAATCCGCCATCCAGGTTCTGATTTCTTTGCGCTACTCTCAAATCGTCTCGCTGTGAAGTTCGGTTGCCTCATTTTGTGTGTCCTGTTTTTGGTCTTCTGCTCCGAGTTCTTCACCGAGAGTTTTCTATTCCCTTCGTAGCCATCATCATATTTCTGTCTGAGGCACAGTTGTTCATCAGAAGTTTTTTATCTCAGGATGTTCGTTTTTTATTCGGTAGTTTGTATTGCTGTGACGCAGAGTAGTCTGCAGGCTATTGCTAGCCACTTGGGTGCAGCAGCCTAGGATTTCTAGCACTGGTACCGTGGTCCTGCCACTGTTGTTATTTGTTCTTCACATTTTGTCTCATGCAAGTCGTCAGATAGCAGCTGTGCGTTGTGCTTCACAAAGCAGTTTTTTTCAAGCAGATTTGCAGCAGCATGCTGTTTGGCTAAGAAGTCTACTGCATAGCCTTGTCAGCTAGCTTGTATTTTTAGACTTTGTGTTGCAGATAGCTTGCTTCTCTGCTTTCTAGACGTGTGGACTAGTCTAGTAGCTAGAAGCTGAGGTACTAGTTAGCATAGCTACAGTTGCGCTTGTAGAGGCTCTGTTGCACATAGAAAAATTCCAGCTGTAAGCGTACTGTTCGAGCGGTGTTAGGAGCTTGCTCATTTTTCTATTCGAAGCTGTGTACTCGGTCAGATTCTTTTTGTACTTCGTCACGTTTCAAAGTGTGATTGATTGGCACAGCTAGCTTCGCTAGCCTGCAGCTTCGCTTGCTATCTCCGACGAAGTAGTACTGCCATCTGTCGGAGTACTTTTCAATTAAGTGCTCAGCTTCAAATTTTTATTTCGCAATTCGAAGTCTGTTTCCGAGGTGTTGGCTTTTACGGCCTTTACGGGTTCGGAGTGTGTTGGCTTTGTGTTTGTCTTGTACGAAGTCCAACGCGAAGGTAATTCGAAGAAGGTGTGGCACCCCGATTTATCAAATCGGAACATTATTGAATTTCATAAGAAAAACAATAATACAAGAGGTTCATCATGCGAAAATTGTACATACGACAGTATTCATGGTACGCAGACCATAATTATTACATCAGAGTTAAACAAAAATAATAATAAAAGTAAACAGCATGATGAACGCCTTCTTCAAGATCTTTCTGCTTGACTAGGTCGCTACTCCAGACCGTCTTCATAGTAGGCATCCTCTGAGGTGTTCAACGGGTATGAGTACAAAAAGTACTCAACAAGCCACCGCAAATGTAGGTAATAATGCAAGGTAATAACAAAGGAAGGATAATTGGCTAAAAGTGCGGAAAAGTACATTTTCAGTTATTGCAGTTATGTAGTCAAATTTTATCATGCGGAAAGTAAACATGAGCAACAATAACATCATCTAACTCGAGGAGTACGTTTTACCTCCTCACACAACAGTCCTTACATGTCAAACCATCATGCACATACATATTCAAAGTAATCTAACTGTGGGATGTCACGCAACCCACCCATGACCGTGGGCTCGACTTTTCGAAAAGATTTAAGACTCTGATCAGAGATGTACTACTGTACCCACAAGGCACGCACTCATCCCAAATGATATGACCCATACCACGGGAACTCGTGCCAAAACCTCGGCATGAAATGCTCCAAGCGATAACCACCCGCTCTAGGTTTCGCCGGCGCGCCGGGCCGCATCCCGGCTAACGTCGCACCCCCTTTTGCACCACGTCGGTACAAGTCACCCGCAGGTGCTGCTTGACCCATCTCGAAATGGTGGCCTCGGTTTGGAACACTCCATACCTTAGTTAGAACTTACCCACTAGACTTGTGGTTAGTACGGAAGTGTATTGCAACGGATCCCGCAGACCGGTCCTTATATTGCCCCGGGTGCTATCGACCAATGCCCTAGCTTGCACCCGGAACCCACCATGCATACACTCACAACTATAACTCATCACCGACAGAATTCCAAGGATAAGAAATAATGGGGATCATATAGTAGAACCAAGTTGCTACGACTCATTTTTATCCTATAGCGATCGTGTCAATACATTGGACACTAGCTAATAATATTAATCATGTGGTGACAAGGAGGTTAGGCGAGATAGCATGGCTTGGGTTGCACATCAACGTCAGGGGATCCTAAATAAATATATTATAAGGGTTTCATTTGGCTAATGCATGTATAGCCTATGTGTTTTAGCGATAGTTTAATAAAACATGGGTTCAATATGCTCAAAAGATTGGTTTGGTGACTTGCCTTGTTCAGCGAATGGGCAGGGAGGAACTTCTGGGTAATATTCCGGCTCCTCGGCGGCGTCGTAGTATTCCCAATATAAATAAAGTAAAAATAAAATATATACAACATTCGATTAAACAATATAAAATCACACAACAAGCACATAGGTTTAAATTGGTGTAATTTAATGAAAACCAAGTTGTTAAGTTTTTGAAATTTATTTTAAAAATAATTTAAAATGAACTTATGATGAAATATTGTCCTTTGTAAAGATGGGTTTTAAATGTGAATAATCTCATTTTAAGTTTTCTAAATAATTTAAAATGAAAAGTTCAGAGAAAACTCAGTGGTTTCATCATTCTAACAGGGAATAAATAAATATAAGCTTTACTGAAATTTAAATAATTAAATTTACATTTTTACCCTAAGGGCATTTGAACACCTATTTAAATAAATATGAAAATTTCAAAGTAAACATATTGTTTTTATTGAATGGATGTGTAGAGAATAAAATTACAAAATTTCTAGAATTGAAATGACAATTTTTAGAGTTCAAATTCGCCAGATATGAATTTTGCAAGTTTAAAACCGCTTCTGGAATTTATTTTTAAATTTAAAACGCCTCGGGTCCACGGTGAGCCAGGCCCACGGTGAACCCGCGCACTGTGTGCATGCGCCGGACCGAGATCCACCGTTGGATCGCGATCGGGTGGTCATGGGCGAGGCGGGGGAGTTAAGTTATAACGGACGGCCACGATTAAAACGCGCGAAAGGGTACAACGTGGACGCACGAGATTGATTCACGGTTTTAAAAAGCGATCGACGGCTTAGATGGTCTGGTACCCCTTTGACCGGATCAAGGGCGGAGATTAAATCCCGTAGGGCTTTAATCGGAGCACTCCGATCGCGATTGTGCGGCCAGGATTAAATCCGGCACGACACGCGCTAAGGGGCTTGTACCCCCTTTGTCTCCGGTGACGGCGGGGTTCGGGTGCGGTGGCGACGGGGCCGACGAGGGGGCTAGGTCCTAGTTCTATGCGAAAACGGACAGAGGAGTCTACGGCGGTCACGACGGTACCTTTGACGGCGATGAAGGACGGCGGACGACGATCGGCGGTGAGGGTAGACGCGGAGGGTTCCTCGGGTGCTCGACGGCGACGACGATCCTGTGGTCTTCTTGACCAACGGAGGCGTGGCCGAGGTCGGGCGGTCGGAGACGGTCACGATGGTGGCGACGGCGTGGATGGAGGCATTCCGAGGTGACGGCGAGCGGTGGCCGGAGGTGAAGCAGGAGAGGTGCGCTAAAATGTGAATAGCGGGCGTTCTGTTCGGTCCTGGGCTGCGAGAGCGTGGGGGTCGAACACGGTGGAGGCTAGGGGTATAAATAGAGGCGCCGGCGAGGGTCAGAGGGGGTCGCATGCATAGAAAGCCGAGGGGGGGGGTATTTACTCACCGGCGAGGTCTCGCCATGTAGGTAAACGCGATCCGGGGGCTTAAACGTGTGCCTTAACGCGTTTAAATGGCCGGCGGGCCTCAGGGGATTGAATGCCGGCGTCGATTTAATGGGAGGGGGAGCCGGCGAGCGGATCCGAGGCGTGGTCATTGGCCGGCTGAGTTAGGGGTGGTGGCGCGAGGTGGACGACGGTCCTGACAGGCGGGCGCCACTGGCCAGCGGGTGTGAGCACGCGAGCGAGGGGACTGACGGGTGGGGCCGAGCGGTCGGGCGCGAGGGGTTAGGCTGGCGCCAACAGGTGGGGCCGGGTAAACATGCGGAGAGGAGGTCGCTGACGGGCGGGGTCCACTGGTCAGATGGCGCGCGCGAGGAGAAGTGGGCTGGGCCGGCTGGGAGAGAGAGAAAGGAAGGGGAGGCCCATTATTGTTTTAAAAGGTTTTCTGATTTAAAATAATTGCAGAAAATAGATTAAGTCATTTGGGGTATCCGGGGTTGATAAAAATTTGTAAAAATTCTTAAAAATATATCTTGGCCTTGGGATCATATACAAAAATTTTCAGCTCCTGGTTTGGCCATTTCATCTAGGTTGTAGTTAAAAAGGGTAAAGGAGGGTATTGAAAGTATTTCCAAAATAATAAATTCCAGGAAATTGGATTAAATAATATTTTATTTCTTTGAAAATTTGGGGTGTTACAGAAGGCCTCGATAGGATTTTTCCTTGCATACTTCGGAGAATTCTCGCTGTTACCTAGCCTCACATTAAGGGCTCCGAAGCCCCACACGAGGTTCCTGGCTGTTCACTGTTCAAGCGAAGTATGCGAGTGTAGGCTTCGATTTTATGTGTTAGTTTCGAAGTATACACTTCGAAGAGGCAGGCTTCGCACGACTGCTCCGAACTAGCTTCGACTACGTCAGACTTCACACGTTCACATTGCACTTGCTTCGTCATGTTTCGAACAGGAGACAAATTTTTGAAGAGTAAACTTTCATCTCTTTTACGTTCACTCAAGTTAAAATATCTGTGATGATTTACCTTCATGAAGCATGAGATGACCATGTTTTAAATGCTCTGTTAATCTGCCTTTAAGCACTGCATTGGTGTCTTTTCGTTTAGGACACCGATTGTTTTTGGGCTAGATCATTTTAGTCTCTATTGATCTATTTATATTTCTTTGCTTAGTCTGTCGAGGTGCGTTGAGTGTTGGGAGTAGGCCATTGATTTTCAAGAATTTTTAGGCGCCCATTCACCCCCCCTCTGGTCGCTACTTTCGGTCCTACATGGGTCTCAGGCGCTAATCTCACAGTTTTCTTGGGTTTTGGCTTAGGAGGTTCATCTAATGCATGAAGAGATTTCTTTGTTGGTTGAATAGGATTCTTGGCTTTTTGATCGGTGTCTAACTGGGCTCTCTCTTTCTCAAGGGTAGTGGGAGGAGTGAACACAGTTTCGCTCAAAGTGTTTGAAGTGGTTCTCTCAAAACCCAACCCGAGAGCTAACCCTACTCTGTCAGCACACATTTTGGTTTTAGCCAAAAGCAGGTCCATCCTACCCTTTCCTTCCGTGCATTTTTCCACTACGGATAGAAGATATTCATTCTCACATTTCAATTTCTCTCCTTGATCTCTAGCAAAGCTGAGTTGGTCCTTCAGGGTGACGTAGGTCGAACAAGCCGGCTGCACATCCTTCAAACACTCAGCACTCTTCAATCTACCCTTAAGCTCATCGATATGTTTGTCTCTCAGACTAAAACTCTCAATCAAAAGGGTGCAGTTTAAGCATTCATCGATGGCATCAGGTATAGACTCCACCACCATTAGTTGCTTCTGAACATTTTCAAGTTTTTCAATGTTTTTAGCATGGATCAAATGCAACTGATCAAGTTCATCCATCAAAATGAGACATGACTCACAATCAGCAGTTTTAGATTTAGATTTCAATAAAGCAATTTCAATAGACAGCGATTCAATTTTAAGCTTTTGTTGTTTTCTTTCTTTAGCAACAAGTTTGAGCAGTCTATCTTGTGAAATCATAGCATCATGAAGTTCATCGTTTTGCACAAGTAATTCATCAAGAGATAGACTAACCTCAGATATGTCGGGTTCATCGCTGGTTTGCTTGTTGTTGTCCATGAAGTAGAGGCCGTTGAAGTCCTTCATATTCTGTTCACTCGATTCATTTTCATCAGAACTGGGATCTTCGCTCGAGGTGTTTTCGATGTCGATAAGTGCTGCCATGAAAGCCCGAGCCATTCTTTTCGCCACCTTTCCTCTTTTGCCTTTGTAGAACGTTTTTTTATCTTTTTCTAATACTTTTGTTCACGTTCATTTGTGGCTTTTAGTTTTGGGCAGTTGGCTTTAATGTGATTTAGATCTCCACACTCGAAACACCATCGAGAGCCTCCTCTCCTCTGGTCTCTTCTATCATTATAGAATCAAGTGAACTTTTTGACTGAGAGAGCAAGCTCTTCATCGTCTAATGTGTCCACTTGCTCCTTTGTGATAGAGACCAAAGAAGACAAGGCAAATCCCCCAGAAAAAGCACACAAACCAGACATGCTACCTCCAGATGAGGTGCCACTTTCGGAACCGGAAAGTAGTGCCATGGATTGTGGCAAAGAGCTCCCAATCGCAGAACGAGATGCCTTGGCGATCTCGGTGGACTTAAGCTTACTAAAAAGTTTATTGCATGTCAAAGTATTAAAGCTCGCAGATTCTTCAATGCTTGAGATCTTAACTTCCCATATGCTACGATCCAAAGCATAGAGAAGTTTGATCGCATGGTCATGATCTTAGTAAGCTAGCGTCCCAATGGATCACAAATTACTAAAAATACCATCAAAGCGAGCAAGCAAAGCATCAACAGATTCGCTAGGGCCTTGCATGAACATTTGGTATTCTTGATTATACGTGCTCTGCCTCTTCGACTTAATCTGTGATGTGCCCTCATGAAAAGTACTCAATGTCGACCAAATCTCTCGAGTAGTACGAAGGTGATGAACCCTATCGAACTTGTTGCGACTCAGACTGATTAAAAGAATGTTTTTAGCCTTGCTATTATATTCATATTGAGCCTTCTCAATCTCTAAGGTACGAGTTTTAGGGATCGTGTACAAGGATGCAAATAAGCCTTGCTATTATATTCATATCGCACTTCCTTGGCTAAGCAAATAAGCCTTCATGCACACCTTCCAATAGGCATAGTCTCGACCATCAAACATAGGGATCTTTGTATTTCGTTCCATGTCGCCAAAAGGATCACAACCGGTAAAGGTCAACTCGTGATCAAACCGGCTCTGACTCTGATACCAATTGTGGGATCAGAATGGTGACTAGAGGAGGGTGAATAGGCTCCTCGACACTTTCTTTAGAAGTGATGGCCTAATCAAATCACCCAACGCACCTCTAAAAACACAAATTCAAGTTTCGAATCAATTAGTACAAAAGTTGTGCTCAAACAGATTCAAACGCCCAAAAACAGCTTTAATTCAAGCTTTTAATCACTTAGTATCAAATTACTCACACAATCAACCAATTCAAGTTTGTAGAGACAAATTAACTTGTTTCAAATCAATCTCACATAAATATCATACATTTCTGAATTTTTCGGACGATGAATAGTAATGGTACTTCCAATAAAGTGCATTTGTCATAATCTGAAACAGATAGCCAATTTTAATTTCAACACAGTTTCAGATCAGTATACAATAACTCAAACTCTGTCCACACAGCTTGAATGTGAATATTCAACTAGAAGAGCAATCAATTCGGAATTCATATAAAGAAATCAGGATTGTTGTACGATGAATAGTAAAGGTAAACTCAGCAAAGCACTTTTGTTAAATTTTGGTTCAATTTGCAAATTTCAATTTCAGATTCACTTTAGTTCAGCGTGTATAAATTCAGAACATGATAATCATTATGGATCCTGAAAATTCACAACTCTAATCATTCAAAATCAGATTACTTGCAAATTGCTATCTTTGGTAAAACTATTCCTGAATTGATAACAGCCAAATTGAATTTGATTCTAACAACATATACACTATTCAGGAAATAAAACTCAGGCAAACAGAGTAGTAATACTGATCAGTATTGATGAAATAATACTACAACTAATACAGGACAGAATCTAGTGGAGATATATGCTGAAAACAGTAATCTCTAAATACTGTAGCAGAACTGACAAATCTGAAATGACTGAATTTAGAACACACAACAATGAATCAATATATGTGTTTAGATTGAAAACTGCATTCATACAATGGTCCCAGCAAACTCATGCTAAATCAGAAACTAGAATTGAATAATCTGTCAACTGAAGAAATCAGAACTGAACATTTTGTTTCAATTCAACTTCAAGAACTCAGAATAAAAAAATATTTCAGATGTTATTGAATTAACTGAACCAGAACACTTAAAATGAACTCAATTATGAACATCCATTTAATCAATAACTTCTGATTTTGTACCAATACACAGTAAACCTCCTTTAGAACAAACATTTATGAACACAATTCACAACTACTTCTCCACAGCAAAACTGGTAACACTCCTTGTGAATAAGTGTATCAAATAATCACCCATCTATTTGGTTTTAGATCAAAAATTCAAGATCAGTGTGTAAACAGACAAGTTCCTAGTTGATTCTCAGATAAAAATACCATGAACAAGCAAGCTGTAACCAGCAAATCTTTGAGGAAGAAATTTTGAGGTTCTAATGATCAAGCACTGTAATAAAATCAAGACAGCAGATCAAGGAGAAACACTGTAGTTGATCCGGGATGACAAAGCAACACTGATCATTGTCATGCAAATACAGCAACTAAAGCAAAACCTGTGCATTACGGTGAAAAGAAGTTCTTGACAGCACGCTTGTAGTGGAATCGACAAAACTGGAGTTCCTGTTCCCGATCAAGCACTCACAGCAAAACTATCGGATGAACAAAATTTGCAAGCAAAAACCAGTTCGATTTGTGTATGATTGAAGGTTCTAGTCTTTCAGATTTTCAAGCAACAGAATTAAACATCAGAAACTATCCCAGACTGAACCACAAGGAAACTAAACATTCAGCACATTGTTTAGGCCAGGAATAACTCAAATTAACCACTAGGATCAAAAGTTCATCATGAAACAGCACACAAATCGTATCAGCAGATCAATCACTTAATGACTGAACCATGAAATTTTAATATGAACATTCACATGTTTAAGGATAGAAATTATCCAAAGAAAATCATATCAATCAAAGAATCAGATCACCAAGAAATGTACTGAATCGTGAGAAATTCATGCACTACAAATGAAGCACTTGTTTCCTCACTGGCATCAGAAGAAAAAATTGATGAACAACCTTTACAGCAGCCACAACACAGACACTGGATCATGAACAGTTTTCCGGCAAATCAAACTGTAGCGAGAACGAAAATTCCTAGCGCTTTACTGTTCCTTGTCATGCATTCATCACTAGAGAACTTTTCTGGTAATCCGATCAAATTTCTGTGGAAACTTTGGCTGAAAAAAATTTGGATTTCGTTTCTGTTGCTTCACTCGAAAATTCTGGATGCACAAATGTTCTCCAAGGGTTAAACCAGATGACAGCAAGGGAGAGAGATAAATATCCCACCTGCCCACATTCTAGAAGGCCACCTTTTTCAGATTGCCCCCTAGAAAGACACAAATTACAAAACTGAATATAAAAACTGAAAAACTCTATTTTACTCTAGACCATTCTTTAGAATATTTTTCAGAATATATATATATACTCCAAAAATACTCTAAAAAGTACACACTAAGATACTAAAAATTTAAACTAACCCTTTGACACTATTTTATTGAAAAAGTAAAAACGATAAACGTTTCGACGGTTTTGAGCAAAAACCGACAAAACCTTATCAGTTCTTCGACTCGTGACACCGCTTCACGACTCCGAGCGCCAGCAAGCCACTTCCGCTCTCGATCCCCTTGAGCCGCACGAATGCTTGTCCTGGCCTCCCTCTCGCGAACACGGTCAACACGCCATCCCAGTCAGTCGTCCGTCCGAGTCTCGCTCTGTCTCTTCTTGCACTCTTGAGATCTTCCCAAACTTCGCCTGGCCTCCTTGATCCTCGGCATCAAGCGCCCCGCTCGACCCTCGATCACCCGCCGTCGACAGTCGGTCGGCATCTCCACCCTGCACAAACAAGACAAGCCCAAACAAGAACGAAACGCACTACCGAAACCCTTGGCAGCCACACCTTAACTCCACATCGAAACCCTCGATGCACTCCACATACTCTCGACCACTCATCCGCTCAGACGCTCATCCTTGTCAATCACTCATCATTTAGACCGAAACCACCCTTGGTTTCTCAAGAAATTTGTTTAAGTTGTTGGAGAGTGTGAGATCTGATTGTCTTAGGTGGATGTGATAGCTTCCTTGAGAGATGAGCTAGCTGATGCTCAAAGCGAGAACTATTACCTCCGTCAGATCCTGAGTTGGGTGAGTGCCAGAGAGCCATAGCTCGGCATGATGATCCAACAGTTCAAGAGGCAGGATGGGTTTGGAGTAGGTTACACCTACACTAAGGTTGACTTTGAGAGTGCCCTGAGCCGTGCAGTGGAGTGGAGTAAGATGACTCCAGATCAGAGATATCCCAAGACTCACTCCACTGAGTCTTTTCAGGCCTATCATCCCAAGGATGGAGTGTTCCAATAAAACCTAAAGCTCCACCCAAGAACCCTATTTGGATCACAAAGCCCAAGCATCTCCACACTTCTCTTGACTCTCTACCTGGACCCTCTCACACCAAAGATTCTACACCCAACACCACCAAGCCCAAGAACCCCAAGTCTCAACCACATCCGAAGAAGCCTACCTATCATTGTGAGTTCTGTCAGATAGACGGGCATCTTGAGGAGTTTTGCTTTAGGAGGAAGTGGGTTGAGAGAGCAGAGAGAGCTCTAGGTGGGCAGGAGCAGTTCTACTAGCAGGGTGGTAGACAGAGAGTCCCTCGACACAGAGAGAGGCTAGAGGCCAGGGCGCGTCGTGTAGGTGGTGGTAGAGGAGACGACTTTCGTGTCCGTGCTCTAGAGGGTGGATATTGCCTCGGCAAAGCTCTAGGTCATTCTAGATACAACTTTGGATCTCATGGCTGTAACTTTAGGTAGAATAGAGGACCGCACTTTGAGCCACGCTTTGGTCCAGACTCTTATGATTATTTCTGCTTTCCTTCTTTTGAGCAGATGGCTCGACACTGGTTTAGCTCTTTTGCTAAACTTGGTGTCCGACCGTTTGCTCTCCCTTATGACCATTGATTTTGCAGGATCGAGGCCTGGAGGACGTATGGATCATGGATTCAAGATGCTCTCGCCACATGATGGGACATCGTCTATGGTTCTCTAGCCTCACTTCCCCAAGTTCCAAGGAATACATCACATTCGGGAACAATGGTCAAGGGAAGGTACATGGCATTGGTTCAATTCAAATCTCTGAGCATTTCTCTTTAAAGAATGTTGCTTTGGTTGGAAACTTGAGTTTTAATTTGGTCTCTATTTCGCAAATTCTTGAGGATGGTTTAGATGTTCGTTTTAAGAAGGACATGTCTCCTGTTATTGATTCTAGAGGATATTTGGTTTACCAGATCTTAACCTTCGTTAAGGTTTTTCGGATTGATTTCTCTAGTTCGTTTGACCCTTCTCGCTGTTTGATCGCCGGATCCTCTTCTGAGCTCTGGAGGTGGCATAGGAGGTTAGGACATTTGAGCATTGATCTGCTAGTCAGATTGAGTTCTATGGACCTTTTCTGAGGATTGCCCAAGCTTAAGATGGAGAAGGATCTAGTTTGCCATCCCTGTCATCATGGGAAGATGGTTGCTGCTTCTCACCCACCTGTTACTCAGGTGATGACTTCGTACCCGGGAGAGCTATTACACATGGATACTGGTTGTCCAGCTCGGGTACGTTCAGTCGGTGGGAAGTGGTACACACTTGTGATTGTTCATGACTTTTCTCGATTCTCGTGGGTTTTCTTTTTGGAGTCTAAGTATGAGGCTTTTTAGTTTGTTCATGATCTGATCGTGAAGCTGAAAAATGAGAACAATGGTCAGATGCGACCAATTCACTCTAACAATAGCTCTGAGTTCAAGAATTCTCAGTTCGTCGGCTTCTGTAGTGATCAGGGACTTGAGCACTAGTTTTCTGCTCCTTACACTCCCCACAGAACAACGTTGTGGAACAAAAGAACCAAACGCTGGTCGAGATGGTTAGGATGATGCTCGATGAGAATAGGACTCCTAGGCGCTTTTGGGCTGAAGCCATGAACACGGCTTGCTATCTGGCCAACCGCATTTTTCGTAGAGCTTACTTAGGTAAGATTTCTTATGAGTTGCGGTTTGGCAGACAACCCAAGGTGAGTCACTTGTGAGCGTTTGACTGCAAGTACTTTGTGCTCAAAAAGGGAGGGAATTTGGACAAGTTTGAGTCTCGTTGCTAGGATGGAGTTTTTCATGGTTATGCTTTGCATTCTCAAGGCTTCCGTGTTTGGAACCTCGACTCCCAGCGGCTTGTCGAGACGTGCGAGGTTTTTTTGATGAGTCCATGCCTTCGCTTACTCCTTCTTTTCAGATTTCTGATGATGATGAGCTTGGAGAATCCATCTTCGAGGAAGATGATGAGACTCCTGTTGTTGATGAGGGTGAGCCTTCTGCACAACCTGCAGACCCCACACCTTCTAATACTTCGACTGAGCATGAGGGCAGACCTCTGATCACTTCTTCCACTTCGATCGAGCCCCCTCAGTCGAGTCTAGAGGTGCCAGCTACTGACTCCTGTGAGGTGACATCTAATCACCTAGGATCCCGGGGAGTTCAGTGTGATCACCCCTCAGAGCACATCATTGGTGATCTCTCTATGAGATCCTTGCGTTCTAAGGCTGGCTCTCCCACTGTTTGTGTTGAGTCTACTTTTGTTGCCACCATTGAGCCCAGAGATGTTGCTTATGCTTTATCTGATGCAAATTGGATAAACGGCATGCAAGAAGAGATTGAGAATTTTGTTCGCAATCTGGTTTTGACACTAGTTGAGCTGCCACCAAGTTGCAACCCCATAGGCACCAAGTGGTGTTTAAGAACAAGCAAGGTGAAGATGGGGATGTGGTGCACAACAAAGCTCGATTAGTTGCCTAGGGTTTTTGCCAGAAGGAGGGTATTTATTTTGAGGAGACTTTCGCCCTTGTTGCCCGTCTTGAGTCTATTCACATACTTTTGGCATTCGCTGCTTCTAAAGGTTTTAAGCTTTTTCAAATGGATGTCAAGAGTGCTTTTCTGAACGAGTACATAGAGGAGGAAGTCTATGTTAGGTAGCCCGCTGGTTTTGAAAGCCCTAAGTTTGCTCGACATGTTTTCAAGTTGCAGAAAGCTTTATATGGTCTGAAGCAAGCCCCAGGGGCTTGGTATGATCGTTTAAAGTAGTTTTTGTTGGGGACCGACTCTGTGATGGGTTCTGTGGATAAAACTCTTTTCTTGCTCTGAGTTGGCACTAATTTCTTGGTTGCTCAGATTTACATGGACGACATTATTTTTGGTGGTTCTACTAATGAGCTTGTGTCCAAGTTTCCTAAGCAGATGCACAGTGAGTTTGAGATGAGCCTCATGGGTGAGCTCAAGTACTTCTTAGGGGTCTAGATCAAGCAGACAAAGGACGACATCTTCATCCACCAGAGCAAGTACACGCGGGACATGTTGAAGAAGTTCGATGACTTCGGTGGAGAGCTGAAGCCTCAAATGATCCCCATGGGTACATCTAGGGGCCTGGACAAGGACGAGAGCGACGTCAAGGTTAACGAGAGAGAGTATCAAGAGATGATCGGATCTTGTAACACCCCAAATTTTCAAAGGAATAAAAATATTATTTAATTCAATTTCCTTGATTTTATTATTTTGAAAATACCTTTAAATACCCTTCTTTACCATTTTGAACTACAACATAGAGTAAATGGCCAAACCAGGAGCTAAAACTTTTTATGTATGATCCTAAGACCAGAATATATTTTTGAGAGTTTTTATAAATTTTTACCAACCTTGGAAGTAGCCCTAAGATTTTAATCTATTTCCTGGAATTATTTTTATTCAGAAAAGTTTTGAAACAGTATTGGGCCTCTCTCTTCGCTTCTCTCTCTCCCGGCCGGCCCAGCCCATCACCCTCGCCCACCTTAGGCTGACAGCCCGACCCCACCTGTCGACGCCGATCGCCTCCCCTCGCGCGCGCGCCCGACACCTCGGCCCCACCCGTCAGCCCTCTCGCTCGCGCGCTCACGCCCGCTGGCCAGTGGCCCCCACCTGTCGGATCCATCTTCCCCGCGAGATCCGCCCCCAAATCCCCCCCTCGCCGGCCGACGCAATAACGTGCCTCGGATCCGTTGCTCCCGACCCCCTCTCCTCAAATTGAGCCCGCCATTACAACCCCTGGTCCACGGCGACCGTTTCCCCCATTCAAATCCAGCCGATTCACGTATAGGTTTGATGAATCGAATTCAACCCGAGCTTGCTAGCGTTTAAACGCGTTTACTCCCGGCCACCGTCGATTACGCCCCCTCTGCCCCCGCCGATGGCCCTATTTAAACCCCCTGGCCACCCGCATTGCACCCCTACGCCCACTCGCCGCGAGAACGAACAGAGCACCCGGATACTCTTTTTACTCTCCGCCACCGCCCACACCCCAGCCGTCGCTCGCCGTCGCCGGAGTCCCCCTCCGCCCTCGCCGACCGCACCGCTGCAACCGCAAGGACCACCCTGACCTCGGCCACCCCTCCATCGACGCCGAACCCCGCCGGATCGCCGTCGCCGCCAAGGACCCGAACACCTTCACCGCCTCTGCTCGTCGCCGGCCTCGCTCCGTCGACCATTCGTCACTGCAAGGGTACCCCCTTGATCCCCTAGTCGTCCTCTTTCCGTTTTAGGCCTTAGTCATGACCGTCGTCGTTCGCAGAGGCCTCTAGCCCGCTCGCCGTCACCGGAGAAGACGACCAGCACGGGTCGAGTACCCGTGCCGTGTCGGATTCAATCCTGGCTGTCCGATTCAGATCCAACGCTAGCGATTAAATCATTTGTACGGTTTAATCCACGCCCTCAGATCTGAGTGAAGCGGTACAATGTGATCTCGCGCGTTCGTTAATATTTGAAACCCACGTTTAATCTCCGCCGTCCATCGCATACCGGTTCAACATTTTAATCTCAGTCGTCCACGTCATTTTAACTCCCCCGCCTCGCCCGTGACCGCCCGATCGCGATCCAACGGTGGATCTTGATCTGGCGCATGCGCACAGTGCGCAGGTGCACGGTGGTCTCGGCTCACCGTGGACCGACGCCTATTTTTGGTTTAATTTAAATTCCAGAAATGCTTTTAAACTTCAAAAATTCATATCTGGCGCATTTGAACTCTAAAAATTGTCATTTCAATCCCAAAAATTTTATAATTTTATTCTAAACACGTTAGTTCAATAAAAACAATATGTTACTTTAGACTTTTTCATGATTATTTAAATAGGCATTCAAATACCCTTAGGATAAAAATGTAAATTAAATTATTTAAATTTCATTAAAGTTTATATTTATTTTCTTTCTGTTCATATACTGAAAACCACTACATTGCCCATGAGCCTTTCATTTTAAATTGATTAGAATGTCTAAAATGAGATTACTCACATTTAAAACCCTTTTTCAAAGCACAACACTTCATTTTAATTCCTTTTTAAAATTATTTATAAAATGGATTTCAGAACCTTAACAACTTGATCTTTCCTTAGATTAAACCAAATTAAACCTATGTGCTTGTTGAGTGATTTTATATTGTTTAGATTGGATGTTGTATTCATTTTATTTTCCTTTATTTATAATGAAAAGACTACGACGCTGTCGAGGAGCCGAAATATTTCCTGGAAGTTCCTCCCTCCCCATTCGCTGAACAAGGCAAGTCACCAAACAAATCTTTTGAACATGTTGAACCCATGTTTGATTAAACTATCGCTAAAACACATAGGTTATATATGCATTAGTCAAATGGTACCCTTACAATATATTTATTTAGGATCCCCCGACCTTGATGTGCAACCCAAGCCATGCTTTCTAGCCTAAACTCCTTGTCACCATATGATAAATGTTATTAGCTAGTGTCCAATGTATTGACACGATTGCTATAGGATTAAAAATGAGTCGTAGCGATTGGTTCTACTATATGATCCCCGTTATTCTCATCTTTGGAATTCTGTCGGTGTTGGAGTTGTGGTTGTGAGTGAATGCATGGTGGGTTCCGGGTGCAAGCTAGGGCATTGGTTTGTAGCACCCGGGGCACTATAAGGACAGGTCTGTGGGATCCGTCGCAATACACTTCCGTACTAACCACAAGTCTAATGGGTAAGTCCTAACTAAGGTATGGAGTGTTCCAAACCGAGGCCACCTTTTGGAGATGGGTCAAGCAGCACCTGCGGGTGGCTTGTACCAATGTGGCGCAAAAGGGGGTGCGACGTTAGACGGGATGCAGCCCGGCGCGCCGGCGAAACCTAGAGCGGGTGGTTATCGCTTGGAGCATTTCATGCTGAGGTTTTGGCACAAGTTCCCATGGTATGGGTCATCTCGTTACACTTTGGTGTTTGGGATGAGTGTGTGCCTTGTCGGTACAGTAGTACATCTATGATCAGAGTCTTAAATCTTTTCAAAAAGCTGAGCCCACGGTCAAGGGCGGGTTGCGTGACATCCCACAATTAGATTACTTTGAATATGTATGTGCATGATGGTTTGACATGTAAGGACTGTTGTGCGAGGAGGTAAAACATACTCCTCGAGTTAGATGGTGTATTGATATTCATGTTTATATTTCCGCATGATAAAATTTGATTACACTAAATGCAACAACTGAAAATGTACTTTTCCATACTTTTAGCCATTATCCTTCCATTGTTATTATCTTGCATTATTATTGCATTTGCGGTGGCTTGTTGAGTACTTTTTGTACTCATACCCGTTGGACCCCACAGAGGATGCCTACTATGAAGACGGTCTGGAGTAGCGACCCAGTCAAGCGGAAAGATCTTGAAGAAGGCGTTCGTCATGCAATTTACTTTATTATTGTTTTTATTTAACTCTGATGTAATAAATATGGTCTGCGTACCATGAATACAGTCGTATGTACGATTGTCGCATGATGAACCTCTTGTATTATTGTTTTTCTATGGAAATTCAATAATGTTCCGATCGGGGCGCCACAAGATGGTATCAGAGCCGACTTGACTGTAGGAAGCCAAAAAGACCCGCCTAGCCATTAGCTGCAGAAAATTATTTCTCGAAAACCTACTTTATAAACTTTGTTCCTCCCCTCACTTTTCTTCAACTTGCTGTTTTGTAGATGCCTGTCTACCAAGTCCACAACTACTGCCGCCACTTTGAGGGCTTCGTCAAGGAGCTCCGCATGATGCTCGCATTCCTCGGGTTCCTCTTCGAGCCCGAATTTCAAGGAGTGTACTTGGAGGAGTTTGCTGGACCCTGCGATGTCTCCCTCACCGTCCACGGCTCCGGAGAGCATCTGTCGTCCTACACCACCGCGCTTGGAGGCCCGACTTTCGACGTCGCGTGCCAACGAGTCGCTCTCCAAGCTCTCATGGAGCTGAGGATGATCTACGATGATCGTCTTCAGAACTCGTCCTTACGGCTTGTGCCGAAGGGCACTCCCGGTGCCTACCGTAGCATCTACCTCGGAGTTCACTCCGTGCGTGATCCGGTCATGGCCTGGCAGTCGTGTCTTCTTCAGGCTATAGACGACCTCCATACTGAGGCGGTGCTCGACGCCGATGAGCACCATGAGGCGGTTGAGTTTCTTCGTGAGGAGACGAAGAACTTGATCCAACAGAACGGCGAGCTGCAACGCAAGATCATGCAGCTGCAGAAGGACATCGCGGAGATGGTTCCCCTCCTCCCTAGGAAAAGGAAGCCCATCCGTTAGCCCGCCCCTCGTCCCAAGCAAATCCCGCCACACCCCTCCACCGCCGGACCATCCACTGCCAGCGCCCCTGCACCACGCCCTGGCCTCGTCTCCGACCCCATCATCCAGAACTTTCTCGAGCCCACCATCCCTCAGGAGCCGCGTACCCGTGGTTCCGAGAGCACGGAGACCGCCTCCGGTGGCGAGTAGGCGCTAGTTGCCGCTATTTTAATAAAATAATTTTTGTATGTGGTGCTATCTACAATGAGTTGTGTTGTAGATAGAATAAGAGCTTGAGTGTAATGAACAATTTTACCACTTGGTTTATATGCATGAGCTTTATGAGCTATTTTCTTTAATTGTATCATCATCATCTTTTTACTTTATATCATGGTATATTCAGAAGATGGCCGACCTCCAGAACACCGGCTCCAACAACGAAGAAGGAGGAAGCCGCGACGCGCCTGAGGGTGTTGTACCCAACTGGGGTGCAACTGGCCCACGTCAGTCTGAGTCGCCATCCGCCAACCATCCTACCTTGGCGGAGATGATGGCGAATCAGAACCAGCTGATCACCGCCCTCCTCACTCAGATGCAGCACCAACAAGCTCAGTTGGACCATCTGCAGAATGGGGAAACCGCCCCTCGCGCGCCAGCACCGGCACCCGCTCCCCATCTTTTGGAGTTCCTGCGTGTGCGTCCCCCTATCTTCTTGAGCACCACCAACCCCATGGAGGCCGGAGATTGGCTCCGCACCATTGGAAAGAAGCTGGACCTCCTCCCTGCACCGACTGAGAGCGAGTGGCCTTCGCCACTCACCAGCTCCAGGGTCCCGCCGCCGAATGGTGGGACAACTACTGTGAGTCCCAGCATGAGGACCATGTGGTGACATGGGCGGAGTTCACCATCGCCTTTCGCGCCGCCCACGTCCCCACCGGAGTCATCGCGGTGAAACAGCAGGAGTTCCGCGACCTGCACCAGGGCAGTCGGACTGTCATGGAGTACCTCCATGAGTTCAACCGCCTCGCTCGCTACGCACCGAAAGAGGTGCGGACTGACGCCCTCCGCCAGGCCAAGTTCCTCCGGGGACTTAAGGATGAGTTGTCCATCTAGCTCATCGCCACCGACTACGCCGACTTCCAACGGCTAGTCAATAAAGCGCTCATCCAAGAGACTAAGCAAAACAGATTGGACCTCAAGAAAAGGAAGATGATCGCCTTCAAGCATCAACAGGCAAACTCTCAGAGGCCCCGCTTTGTCCCTCTGCCACCAGCACCCGCCTACCATCCTCGGCCCGCCTACAGGCCGCTTCACACCACCGGTGGATCCAATACTGGGCATCCTCGCCCCGCTTCACCAGCTCCGGCCGCTCAGCCGATGCCAGCCGCCAAGGCCCCGATCTTGAAGGACCGCCAAGGGAGGCCGGTCGTCTGCTTCAACTGCCGCAAGGAAGGGCACTATTCGCACCAGTGTCCTCACCCCAAGCAGCCCTAAGGCGCAGCACCCAACCAGGTGGTTCGTGCCCGCGTCAACCACATCAGCGCGGAGGAAGCTCAAGAGGCTCCCGAAGTCGTGCTCGGTATGTTTACTGTGAATTCCATACCGGCTATGATTTTGTTTGACTCTGGAGCAACACATTCTTTTATCTCGGAGGATTTTGCGAAAACCCACAACTTGGACGTGCTCCCTCTATCCGTCCCCATGATGATTGCCACTACAGGCAATAAGACCTTAGCCCGCTTATACAGTCCTAAGGTTAAGATAGAGATCCAAGGAGTAATATTCCGGACTGAGCCAGTCCTTTTAAAGTGCACCGGACTCAACCTCATCCTAAAGATGGATTGGTTGATGAAGCATAAGGGAGTGATCGATTGTGCCAACAACTCCATCACAGTGACCAACCCTGAAGGCGCAGCCGTCACATTTCGGATGACCAGCCGCAAACCACTCGAAGCGTCCCTTCATTCACTAGCCCTGGAAGAAGTGCCCATAGTCAAAGAGTTCATGGACATCTTCCCAGAGGACCTACCAGGGATGCCTCCCAAGCGGGACATCGAATTCAGAATCGAACATGTCCCCAGGACCACTCCAATTTTCAAGCGCCCATACCGGATGACCGCCAATGAACTAGCCGAGGTCAGGAGCAACATAGAAGACCTAGAGCAGAAAGGGTATATCCGACCGAGTACCTCACCCTAGGGTGCACCGGTCATCTTTTCCATGAAAAAGGACAAGACCAAGAGGATGTGCGTGGACTATAGAGCCTTGAACGACATAACCATCAAGAACAAGTACCCATTGCCTCGAATCGACGACCTGTTCAATCAACTGAAGGGATCCTCGGTGTTTTCCAAGATTGACCTCAGGTCTGGTTATCACCAATTGAGGATTAGGGAAGAGGACATACCCAAGACCGCCTTCACCTCCCGCTATGGACTCTACGAGTATACTGTGATGTTGTTCAGACTCACGAATGCCCCGGCCTTTTTCATGAACATGATGAACAATGTTTTCATGGAGTTCTTGGATAAGTTCATCGTGGTATTCATCGATGATATCCTCGTCTACTCCAAGACCAAGGAAGAACACGAGACTCACCTCCGCTTGACCCTCGGCAAGCTAAAGGAACAGCAACCGTACGCCAAATACAGCAAATGCGAATTTTGGTCGTCTGAGGTGAAGTTCCTCGGCCATGTCATATGTGCCGGAGGAATAGCGGTCGACCCAATCACCATGGAAGCAGTGACCAACTGGCTGCAGCCCACGACCGTGAACGAGATCCGGAGTTTTCTCGGATTGGCCGGATACTACTGTCGGTTCATCGAGAATTTTTCAAAGATCGCCAAGCCTATGACCAGACTTCCACAGAAAGAAGTGAAATTCGAATGGACCCCAGACTGTGAAGAAAGCTTCCAGACGCTTAAGAAGAAGCTCATGTCAGCCCCTATTCTGACCCTGCCGAACATCCAGAAAAACTTCCACGTCTACTGCGATGCCTCTCGCCAAGGTTTGGGATGTGTCTTGATGCAAGATGGGAAGGTGATATCCTACGCCTCCGGACAGCTAAGACCGCATGAGCTGAATTACCCAACCCACGACCTGGAGTTAGCAGCCGTGGTTCATGCCTTGAAGATATGGAGACATTACCTTGTGGGGAATCGGTGTGAGGTCTGCACCGACCACAAGAGCCTCAAGTATATATTCACCCAGCCAGATCTAAACCTCAGACAAAGGAGATGGTTGGAACTAATCAAGGATTATGACTTGGGCATCCATTATCATCCAGGAAAGGCAAACGTGGTGGCAGACGCCCTTAGTCGAAAAGGGTACTGCAATGCCATCATGATTCAGGACCAGGCTCCTTTAGTTTACAAGGAGATGGAAAGGCTGAATTTAGGGATCACCACCCGAGCGTACCTCGCTGCCTTGGAGTCTCGGCCTGTCTTGATAGACCAGAT
Source organism: Zizania palustris (assembly GCA_019279435.1). NCBI lineage: Eukaryota > Viridiplantae > Streptophyta > Magnoliopsida > Poales > Poaceae > Zizania > Zizania palustris. The sequence goes on from JAAALK010000079.1 coordinate 26,512,831, forward strand.
CCGAGAAAAGCAGAAGGAAGACCCAGATATCTTGGAGATCCAACAGAACATGCGGAAGGGTAAAGCCCCCGGATTCTCTGAGGACGAGCATGTCACCATCTGGTTCGGAAACCGGATATGCGTACCTGACCAACCTGAGTTGAAGACCCTCATCTTTCAAGAAGCCCACGATACTCTATACTCCATACATCCCGGGAGTACCAAGATGTATCAAGACCTGAAGGAAAAATATTGGTGGGTCAGCATGAAGAGGGAAATAGCTGAGTATGTGGCCAAGTGCAACACATGCCGGCGAGTCAAGGTAGAGCATCAAAGACCTGCCGGACTTCTTCAATCCCTCAAAGTCCCTGAATGGAAGTGGGAAGAAATGGGAATGGACTTCATCACGCGACTGCCCCGGACCCAAGCTGGTCACGATTCTATCTGGGTGATCGTCGACCGACTCACCAAGGTAGCTCACCTCATCCCGGTCAAGACGACTTACACTGTCGCCAAGTTGGTTGAGTTATATATGACCCGGATTGTGTGCCTTGACGGAGTTCCTAAGAAGATCGTGTCTGACCGTGGTAGTCAGTTTACCTCCAAGTTTTGGAAGAACCTTCAAGAGGAACTCGGCACCCGGCTGAACTTTAGCACCGCCTATCATCCACAGACCGACGGTCAAACTGAAAGGGTCAACCAGATATTGGAAGATATGCTTAGAGCTTGCGCTCTAGACTTTGGCGGAATGTGGGACAAGAACTTACCCTATGCAGAGTTCTCCTACAACAACAGCTATCAAGCCAGCCTGCAAATGTCCCCATTCGAAGCACTCTACGGGCGTAAGTGCAGAACGTCGTTGCTCTGGGATCAGACCGGAGAGTCACAACTGTTTGGGACAGATATATTAAGAGAAGCTGAAGAGAAGGTCAAGATCATAAGGGATTGATTAAGGATAGCCCAGTCCCGACAGAAGAGCTACGCCGATAATCGTCGAAGAGACAACCTTTGAGGAGGGCGATTATGTCTATCTCCGAGTCACTCCCCTCCGTGGCACTCAAAGGTTCAACATGAAAGGCAAGCTAGCACCCCGCTACGTCGGACCTTTTCAGATCCTCCGACGGCAAGGAGAAGTGGCATATCAACTTGAACTGCCTCCATCATTGGCAGGAGTTCACGATGTGTTCCATGTCTCACAATTGAAGAAGTGTCTTCGTGTGCCCACCGAGCAGGCCGATCTTCAACAACTCAATGTCCAAGAAGAGTTGACCTACATCGAGAAACCCATCAAGATCTTGGAAACCAAAGAAAGGGTAACCAGGAGTCGTGTAGTTCGCTTCTGCAAGGTTCAGTGGGACAACCACCCCGCCGAAGAAGCTACATGGGAAAAAGAAGACGAACTAAAAGCCCAATACCTCGAGTTATTCGAGTAATGCTCCAATCTCGAGGACGGGATTCTTTGTAAGGGGGATAGGTTTGTAACACCCCAAATTTTCAAAGGAATAAAAATATTATTTAATTCAATTTCCTGGATTTTATTATTTTGAAAATACCTTTCAATACCCTTCTTTACCATTTTGAACTACAACATAGAGTAAATGGCCAAACCAGGAGCTAAAACTTTTTATGTATGATCCTAAGACCAGAATATATTTTTGAGAGTTTTTATAAATTTTTACCAACCTTGGAAGTAGCCCTAAGATTTTAATCTATTTCCTAGAATTATTTTTATTCAGAAAAGTTTTGAAACAGTATTGGGCCTCTCTCCTCCCTTCTCTCTCTCCTGGCCGGCCCAGCCCATCACCCTCGCTCGCCTCAGGCTGACAGCCTGACCCCACCTGTCGGCGCCGATCGCATCCCCTCGCGCGTGCGCCCGACACCTCGGCCCCACCCGTCAGCCCTCTCGTTCACGCCCGCTGGCCAGTGGCCCCCACCTGTCGGATCCGTCTTCCCCTCAAGATCCGCCCCCAAATCCCCCCCTCACCGGCCGACGCAATAACGTGCCTCGGATCCGTTGCTCCCGACCCCCTCTCCTCAAATTGAGCCCGCCATTACAACCCCCGGTCGACGGCGACCGTTTCCCCCATTCAAATCCGGCCGATTCACGTCTAGGTTCGATGAATCGAATTCAACCTGAGCTCGCCGGCGTTAAAACGCGTTTACTCCCGGCCACCGTCGATTACGCCCCCTCTGCCCCCGCCGATGGCCCTATTTAAACCCCCTGGCCACCCGCATTGCACCCCTACGCCCACTCGTCGCGAGAACCAACAGAGCGCCCAGAGTACTCTTTTTTACTCTCCCCCACCGCCCACACCCCAGCCGTCGCTCGCCGTCGCCGGAGTCCCCCTCCGCCCTCGCCGACCGCACCGCTACAACCGCAAGGACCACCCCGACCTCGGCCACCCCTCCATCGACGCCGAACCCCACCGGATCACCGTCGCCGCCAAGGACCCGAACACCTTCGCCGCCTCCGCTCGTTGCCAGCCTCGCTCCGTCGACCATTCGTCACCGCAAGGGTACCCCCTTGATCCCCTAGTCGTCCTCTTTCCGTTTTAGGCCTTAGTCACGACCGTCGTCGCTCGCAGAGGCCTATGGCATGCTCGCCATCACCGGAGAAGACGACCGGCACGGGTCGAGTACCCGTGCCGTGTCAGATTCAATCCTGGCCGTCCGATTCAGATCCAACGCTAGCGATTAAATCATTTGTTCGGTTTAATCCACGTCGTCGGATCTGAGTGAAGCAGTACTGATGCGTCACGGGGTCTCGATCTTCACGACGTAGGATCGATCTTCAGATAACTAGCTATAGAATAGCCGGATAACTTGCTGCGAGCAGCGATAACTAGTGCAACCTGGCAAATAAAACTCGAAGCCAACCACCGTCTTTAACCGGCAACCTGAATCGAGGATTCGCCCAACCACACTCTCAAAGAACCAACCAACACAGCCTACAATCAATCAAGGAGGACCTTGAAGGGAGTAGGAGCACCAATTGGGAGCGGATGAAGCCGCCGCTTCTGTAATCCCGCGAAGGAAATCACAAGAGCAAGGAGGGTAGAGATCTCTCTCTGAATTTGTTAGCACGCAGCTGAACAAGGGGTTCTATATTTAATAATCAAAAGTGCCGATTACAATGGTGCTAGGGGGTATTTATACAAGGAGTAGACCTTGAAGATAGGTGCAAACACGAAACGAAAATACTAGGCGAACTATGTGAAAACGAATCAGCTTCTGGAGAGTTTCCGCGTGGCTGTTGGTCTTCTGAGCGGTCTTCGGTATTTCAGTAATAACTCCTCCTTGGAAGCTTCAATTCACGAACGGTTGGATCCCTTGGAAAGGTGACTTGATAAGCTTTCACACCATGTATAATATGCACCATGTAACTCGGTAGAATGATGCAGTTTTAATACGAGAACATTGACTTCATGCGGACTGTTGACCTTTGGACCAGCAAGCACTAAAACTGGTCGGACGCCTTCATGCAAACTTCAAATTGGTCGGGGTTAGATTCATTGGAAACTAGACTTCAAGGGTTTTCCAAAAAGTGCTCATTTGCCTTCATATCTTTTGTAAATCAAAAGGTATGATTATTTCTTTGAGACGATTCTGCAGGACTAGCTTGATTCGAGCATGATTCTTCTATGTGTCCATTTCCTTGTGAGTTCTTGTCATCCTTCTTGGTAAACCTGAGCATTAGCAATGTATACGACTTAGGTAGTATATAACTCTCATTAATAGTAAAATGAATTTCACAAAGTAGCGCATGCACCTCTTGTTGAAGCTTCTTAGCTCGACTGCGTGTAATTGGTCCATCAAAAACATGTATTGGAGTCGCTGTGGTCGAAGTGGTCGGTGTAGAGGTTGGAGTGGTCGGCGTGGTCATATCATCCTCCCCCTCTTGAAAAGGAGTCGTCCTCGACTCTAAAATGTCTTCACTTGTGAATGCTGATAGGTCAGCAACATTGAAGGAGTTGCTTACGCCATAGCTTGGTGGAAGGTCAATCTTGTATGCATTATCGTTGATCTTGGCAAGAACACGAAATGGACCATCCCCTCGTGGCATCAGCTTGGACTTGCGCTTATCAGGAAAGCGATCTTTACGCAAGTGAATCCACACCAAATCGCCTGGTTCAAACGACACCTTCTTTCTATGCTTGTTCATACTTGCAGCCTTACGTGTCGCCTTTAGCTCGATTGCTTCTTTTGTTTTCTCATGTATCTTCTTGACATATGCAGCACGCTTGGAGGCTTCCATATTGGTTCTCTCCTGTAATGGCAAAGGCAACAAATCTATCGGAGCAATGGGTTTGAACCCATAAACAATTCAAAAGGACACAAGTTAGTGGTAGAATGTACTGCCCTGTTATAAGAAAACTCCACATGAGGCAAGCAGTCCTCCCAATCTTTCAGGTTCTTTTTCACCATGGTTCGCAGCAACATTGACAGGGTTCGATTCACCACTTCAGTTTGTCCGTCGGTTTGAGGATGACAAGTGGTCGAGAATAGAAGCTTGGTCCCCAGCTTGGACCACAATGTTTTCCGGAAGTAGCTCACAAACTTGACATCACGATCAGATACAATGGTCTTAGGCACCCCATGCAACCTCACAATTTCCATGAAAAATAAATTAGCAACATGTGAAGCATCGTCGCTCTTGTTACAAGGGATAAAATGAGCCATCTTTGAAAATCTATCAACCACAACAAAAACAGAATCTTTTCCACTCTGAGTTCTAGGCAATCCCAGAACAAAATCCATACTTATGTCTTCCCAAGGAATTTTAGGAGCAGGTAGAGGAGTGTATAAACCATGAGGGTTCAGTTTAGACTTAGCTTTGTGACAAGTGATGCAGCGCTCCACGAACCGGATGACGTCTCTCCTCATCTTGAGCCAATAGAAGTGATCACCTAGCAGCTCATAGGTTTTCTTTTGTCCAAAATGACCTGTCAATCCTCCTCCATGGGACTCCTGCAATAAAAGCAATCTAACCGAAAAATTTGGAACACAAAGCTTGTTAGCCCTAAACAAAAATCCATCATGTATATGATACTTTTCCCAACCTTTTCCATCTTTACAATGAGTGTATGGTTCTGAAAATTCAGGGTCATCATTATACATGTCTTTCAAACTTTCAAGACCTATAACCTTCACCTCAAGTTGGTTTAGCAACACGATTTTTCTAGACAAAGCATCAGCAACCACATTGTCCTTACCTTTCTTATACTTCACAATATATGGAAATGCCTCGATGAACTCAACCCATTTGGCATGGCGTCGGTTTAGTTTTGCTTGGCCTTTCAAATACTTTAAAGCTTCATGATCGAAATGGATAACAAACTCTTTTGGCCATAAATAATGCTGCCATGTTTCAAGTACACGCACCAAAGCATACAATTCTTTATCATATACAGAATAATTCAATTGAGCACCTCCCAACATTTCACTCAAATATGCTACAGGTTTGCCTTGCTGCATTAAAACCCCTCCTATGCCAATTCCACTGGCATCACATTCTACTTCAAAAGTTTTAGTGAAATCAGGAAGAACAAGCAATGGTGCTTCAGTTAAGCGTTTCTTTAATTCTTGAAAAGCATTTTCTTGTGAACTTCCCCATTTAAATTCAACACCTTTCTTTGTTAATTCATTTAAGGGAGTAGCAATGGTACTAAAATCTTTAACAAATCTCCTATAAAATCCAGCTAGACCATGAAAGCTTCTTATTTGACTTACATTCATTGGAGTTGGCCAATCCTTGATGGCTTTCACCTTGGTTTCATCCACTTCAATTCCTTTTCCTGAAACAACAAAGCCAAGGAACACAACATGGTCTGTGCAAAAACTGCACTTCTCAAGGTTAGCAAATAATTTCTCCTTTCGGAGCTCATCTAGGACTTGTCGAATATGATTCATGTGCGTTTCAAAAGACTTGCTGTAAATTAAGATATCATCAAAATAAACAACCACAAATTTTCCAATGAAGGCTCTCAAAACATGGTTCATCAATCTCATAAAAGTACTTGGAGCATTAGTCAAACCAAAAGGCATAACTAGCCATTCGTACAGCCCAAATTTTGTTTTAAAAGCAGTTTTCCATTCATCTCTAGCTTTCATTCTTATTTGATGGTACCCACTTTTCAAATCAATTTTAGTGAATATTATGGAACCACTTAATTCATCAAGCATGTCTTCTAATCGAGGAATAGGATGGCGATAGCGAATAGTGATGTTATTTATGGCTCTACAATCAACGCACATCCTCCAAGAACCATCTTTTTTTGGTACTAAAATAACAGGAACAACACAAGGACTTAAGCTTTCACGAACATAACCTTTATTGAGAAGTTCTTGTACTTGCCTTTGTATCTCCTTTGTTTCTTCAGGATTGGTGCGGTATGGTGGTCGATTTGGAAGAGCAGCCCCCGGAATAAGATCGATCTGATGTTCAATCCCACGTACAGGAGGTAATCCATTCGGGGTTTCCTTTGGAAAAACGTCCTCATATTCCTGCAAAAGATGAGACACCATACTAGGAAAAGAGGTGTTATCGTTAGCTGACACTAAAATGTCTTTGCACACAAGTACAAAGAGTACTTGATCTGGGTTGTTCCTTACTTCTCTCATCTCATATTTTGTGGCTAACATGACTAAATTTTTTTCTTCTTCTTTCTTTTGATCTCTCAATTTTTTTCTCATATTGGGCTGGTGGCTCTCACTCTCTGATTTGTGGAAGGCACTCGAATTCTTTTTCTCTTCCTTTCCATTCTCATCTCTCATACTAGAGCTCTTTTGCAAATGCTCAGCAAGAATTTGCTGTGGTGTCATAGGTTTGAGTACAAACTTCCTCCCCTTCAAATCTAGAGTGTACTGATTTGTTCTCCCGCAATGCTGAGTATATCGATCATATTGCCATGGCCTCCCGAGTAGTATGTGACATACGGACATGGGTGCCACATCACACTCTATCGTGTCAACATATTCACCAATCTTGAAGGGAACTTTTACTTTGTATCCAATCTTGATGTCACCGGAATCATTAAGCCATTGGACATGATATGGATGAGGATGTCGCAGAAGTTTCAGATCAAGCTTGTCAACCATCTCACGACTAGAAAGATTATGGCAGCTTCCTCCATCAACGATCATCTTCACTACCTTATCTTGCACTTTGGCTCTTGTCTGAAATAAATTATGCCGCTGGCCGTTCTCAGCTTCCTTCATCTGAACACTCAATATTGGGGCCACCACAAGAGCAGCACCTTGCTCAAAATCACAGTCGGTATGTTCCTCTTCTTCATGGGCTTCTTCTTCCATATCTTCCTCTCCACTGGCTGATTCGTACTCTCCATTATCAGTTACAATGATCACTCTATTATTTGGACACTCTCTAGCAACATGTCCACGACCTCCACACTTGAAACACTGAATCCCACTGCTCTTGGATGTAGAACCCACTGAAGTGGAGGTGGAAGCTGCTGGTTTGGAACTCATGCTCGGGGCAGCAGAGTTCTTCCCACTAAAATTACTTTGAGCATTACAACGTGAGCCTCCAAATGAACCTTTCGCAGCTGACGGTGCAGTAGTAAACTTGGAATTTAACTTGCTTCCTCCAGACATAGTCCTCGTACCAAAAGGCAAAGACTTATTGCTCTTGGTATCTTGCTGCAGTTGGCGTTCAGCTTTGGTGGCTTGATGTACCAAATCAATAAGACGACGGTACGACTGAAACTCAACAATGCGTTGAATATTTCGATGCAACCCAGCCGTGAATCGTGCCATAGTTTGTTCTTCATCTTCATATACGTTGGCTCTAATCATAGCCTTCTCCATCTCTTTATAATACTCTTCAACAGAATAACTTCCTTGTTTCAAATTCTGCAGTTTATCAAAAAGATCACGCCGATAATGCTTCGGCACGAAACGTCTTCTCATTTCACGTTTCATCTCTGCCCATGTGGCAATAGGATGTTCTCCATCTTCTTCACGATCTTGGAGAAGTTGCTCCCACCAAATAAGAGCATATCCTTCACACTCTAGAGATGCCATAGCCAACTTCTTCTCTTCTGTATAATTATGCAAGCGAAAGATCTTGTCGACCTTCAACTCCCAAGTGAAATAAGCTTCAGGATCAGATCCTCCATCAAATTTTGGCATGGTAAATTTCAGTTTACCAAGCCTCTCTTCACGATGGCCTCCTCTATGATGTTGGCGATCATGATGGGAATGATTATCATCATTTTCAGATTCGGATTCTTCAGTGTCTTGATTTCTTCGATTCCAGCCCCTCCCTCTTCCATGTGCAGCACTTCGGTTCCTCCGTCCTCTTCTTCCTCCTCTTCCATCACTATCATCACCTTCTTCACCATGGGTGCTTGCTCCATCATTAGGTGGACAACGCCCCCTAATTTCATTTAGTATGGTTTGAAAATCTTGGGCCAACCGATCTTGTCTCTCTTCTAGACTTTGCTGGAATTCATTAAATTGTGCCATGGTGACACAATCATTGATCTCAACACCGTCACCCATCTTTCTGTAAAATTAGTGACAACAAAGGAACAAGAGTATATGTGGAATAAAAATATATGTGGGATCTCTCAATCTTACTTCTCTTACCAACCGAGGCTCAGTGAAGTTCCTGCGGGTTACAGAGAAACAAAATTTGTGGTGGTACCGAGAGCAATGGTTAAGCGAATACAAGACCAAAGAGTACCGATTACGATGGCTTTTATGTGGAGCTTGGTCGGGATTATAAACAAGGAATGCAATCTAGATTCTAGTTGTTGTAAAGTTAAGTAACAATCCAAACTAGAGGTTCCCTGCTTAGTGCTGATCTCAAAATGCTAAAGATGTAAATGGATCACACACACGTGCAAAGAAAATATCAGATTGATGCAAACAAGGAGTATGATTGGGATGCAAGTGTTGCAATCAAACCCAACAAAAATATTGTACCAACAAAAGATAGCGATCTGGTTGCACAACTTGAAACACAAACTTTCAGCAATTGTGCTCTCAAACGAACTGATCTTTAAACTTTTCTTTCACAATTTTTTTTCAACTTTCCTTTCTTTTTTTTGAACTTTTCTTTCTTTTACCTTTCTTTTTTTATAGAACTGAACACAATGACCAGATATATAAGAGGCTCAAAGGACACACGACGGAAAATGATCAGCAACTAAAACAAAGACTCTAGTGGACTGAAAATTAACTGAACTCACTAATATAACAGATTGAAACAGAGGGCTAAACAATATATATGTATATATTTTTTTGGCTTTTGGTGGATAGGACGAAACAAAATATATGTAGCTAAGCGTAAAGAATCCTACCGTGGAAACCGATCAGCTCTGATACCAGATGATGCGTCACGGGGTCCCGATCTTCACGACGTAGGATCGATCTTCAGATAACTAGCTATAGAATAGCCGGATAACTTGCTGCAAGCAGCGATAACTAGTGCAACCTGGCAAATAAAACTCGAAGCTAACCACCGTCTTTAACCGGCAACCTGAATCGAGGATTCGCCCAACCACACTCTCTAAGAACCAACCAACACAGCCTACAATCAATCAAGGAGGACCTTGAAGGGAGTAGGAGCACCAATTGGGAGCGGATGAAGCCGCCGCTTCTGTAATCCCGCGAAGGAAATCACAAGAGCAAGGAGGGTAGAGATCTCTCTCTGAATTTGTTAGCACGCAGCTGAACAAGGGGTTCTATATTCAATAATCAAAAGTGTCGATTACAATGGTGCTAGGGGGTATTTATACAAGGAGTAGACCTTGAAGATAGGTGCGCACACGAAACGAAAATACTAGGCGAACTATGTGAAAACGAATCAGCTTCTGGAGAGTTTCCACGTGGCTGTTGGTCTTCTGAGCGGTCTTCGGTATTTCAGCAATAACTCCTCCTTGGAAGCTTCAACTCACGAACGGTTGGATCCCTTGGAAAGGTGACTTGATAACCTTTCACACCATGTATAATATGCACCATGTAACTCGGTAGAATGATGCAGTTTTAATACGAGAACATTGACTTCATGCGGACTGTTGACCTTCAGACCAGCAAGCCCTAAAACTGGTCGGACGCCTTCATGCAAACTTCAAATTGGTCGGGGTTATATTCATTGGAAACTAGACTTCAAGAGTTTTCCAAAAAGTGCTCACTTGCCTTCATAGCTTTTGTAAATCAAAAGTTATGATTATTTCTTTGAGACGATTCTGTAGGACTGTCTTGATTCGAGCATGATTCTTCTATGTGTCCATTTCCTTGTGAGTTCTTGTCATCCTTCTTGGTAAACCTGAGCATTAGCAATGTACACGACTTAGGTAGTATATAACTCTCATTAATAGTAAAATGAATTTCACAAAGTAGCGCGTGCACCTCTTGTTGAAGCTTCTTAGCTCGACTGCGTGTAATTGGTCCATCAAAAACATGTATTGGAGTCGCTGTGGTCGAAGTGGTCGGTGTAGAGGTTGGAGTGGTCGGCGTGGTCATATCAGGTACGGTGCGATCTCGCACGTTCGTTAATATTTAAAACCCGCGTTTAATCTCCGCCGTCCATCACATACCGGTTCAACGTTTTAATCTCAACCGTCCACGTCATTTTAACTCCCCCGCCTCGCCCGTGACCGCCCGATCGCGATCCAACGGTGGATCTTGATCCGGCGCACGCGCATAGTGCGCAGGTGCATGGTGGTCTCGGCTCACCGTGGACCGACGCCTGTTTTTGGTTTAATTTAAATTCCAGAAATGCTTTTAAACTTCAAAAATTCATATCTGGCGCATTTGAACTCTAAAAATTGTCATTTCAATCCGAGAAATTTTATAATTTTATTCTCCACACGTTAGTTCAATAAAAACAATATGTTACTTTAGACTTTTTCATGATTATTTAAATAGGCATTCAAATACCCTTAGGGTAAAAATGTAAATTCAATTATTTAAATTTCATTAAAGTTTATATTTATTTTCTTTCTGTTCATATACTGAAAACCACTACATTGCCCATGAGCCTTTCATTTTAAATTGATTAGAATGTCTAAAATGAGATTACTCACATTTAAAACCCTTTTTCAAAGCACAACACTTCATTTTAATTCCTTTTTAAAAATTATTTATAAAATGGATTTCAGAACCTTAACAGCTTGATCTTTCCTTAGATTAAACCAAATTAAACCTATGTGCTTGTTGAGTGATTTTATATTGTTTAGATTGAATGTTATATTCATTTTATTTTCCTTTATTTATATTGAAAAGACTACGACGCCATCGAGGAGCCAGAATATTTCCCAGAAGTTCCTCCCTCACCCTTCGCTGTACAAGGCAAGTCACCAAACCAATCTTTTGAACATGTTGAACCCATGTTTGATTAAACTATCGCTAAAACACATAAGTTATATATGCATTAGTCAAATGATACCCTTACAATATATTTATTTAGGATCCCCCGACCTTGATGTGCAACCCAAGCCATGCTTTCTAGCCTAAACTCCTTGTCACCATATGATAAATGTTATTAGCTAGTGTCCAATGTATTGACACGATTGCTATAGGATTAAAAATGAGTCATAGCGATTGGTTCTACTATATGATCCCCGTTATTCTCATCTTTGGAATTCTGTCGGTGTTGGATTTGTGGTTGTGAGTGAATGCATGGTGGGTTCCGGGTGCAAGTTAGGGCATTGGTCGGTAGCACCCGGGGCACTATAAGGACCGGTCTGCGGGATCCGTCGGAATACACTTCCGTACTAACCAAAAGTCTAATGGGTAAGTCCTAACTAAGGTATGGAGTGTTCCAAACTGAGGCCACCATTTGGAGATGGGTCAAGTAGCACCTGCGGGTGGCTTGTACCAATGTGGCGCAAAAGGGGGTGCGACATTAGCCGGGATGGGGCCCGGCGCGCCGGCGAAACCTAGAGCGGGTGGTTATCGCTTGGAGCATTTCATGCTGAGGTTTTGGCACGAGTTCCCGTGGTATGGGTCATCTCATTACACTTTGGTGTTTGGGATGAGTGTGTCCCTTGTGGGTACAGTAGTACATCTCTGATCAGAGTCTTAAATCTTTTCGAAAAGCCGAGCCCACGGTCAAGGGCGGGTTGCGTGACATCCCACAGTTAGATTACATTGAATATGTATGTGCATGATGGTTTGACATGTAAGGACTGTTGTGCGAGGAGGTAAAACGTACTCCTCGAGTTAGATGGTGTATTGATATTCATGTTTATATTTCTGCATGATAAAATTTGATTACACTAAATGCAACAATTGAAAATGTACTTTTCCGCACTTTTAGCCATTATCCTTCCATTTTTATTATCGTGCATTATTATTGCATTTGCGATGGCTTGTTGAGTACTTTTTGTACTCATACCCGTTGGACCCCACAGAGGATGCCTACTATGAAGATGGTCTAGAGTAGTGCCCAGTCAAGCGGAAAGATCTTGAAGAAGGCGTTCGTCATGCAATTTACTTTATTATTGTTTTTATTTAACTCTGATGTATGAAATATGGTCTGCATACCATGAATACGGTCGTATGTACGATTGTCGCATGATGAACCTCTTGTATTATTGTTTTTCTATGGAAATTCAATAATGTTCCAATCGGGGCGCCACAGATCTCTTCTGTACCTGATGGCGACAAGACCAGACATACAGTTCGCCGTGGGACTATGCGCGCGTTTCCAGTATTCACCACGCGCATTTTCAGTTATGTTATCTATGTGCCTGATCTCGGTCTTTATTATTCAGAATCGTCTTCTCTTGAGTTATCTTTTCCGACGCTAATTTTGGTGGGTGCCAGCTGGATCGCAAGTTGACTTTCGGTACTTGCCAGTTTCTCGGTTCTTCGCTTGTTTCGTGGTCTTGTCGTAAGCAATCTGTTAGCGTAAAAGATTACGCTAACAGGTTTCTGTAGAAAAGAAACTAACAAACGAAGTGTTTGCGAAGCAAACTGTTCCAAGCCTCCGAAAGGATAATAGCTTAGAATAGTTCGAAAGTGTGTATTGATTCACTGGTAATCGGTCCTCATTACAGGGTAAAATGGGGGGTATTTATAGGCCTAAACATTAAGGAAAAGACCTATTTACCCCTCTATTACAACCGACATTAAGGAAACTATTCGGTTTCCTTAATAGGGCTAAAATGGTAAAAGACTAATCTAATAGGATAGAAGATAAGTCTTCCATCTTAGCTGGCAGAAAAGATCTTGAAGAGCTTTGGTTCGAAGACATACTTCGAACCAGTGCTTGTCTTCGGGCTTCGAACCAGGTTCCGAGCATCTTCGAAGAAGGTCTTCGGACAATCTTCGAACTAGTTGGCTATCTTTGTGCTGCTTCGGCAATAACCCCGAAGAGGAGATATTTTCCCCCAACAGTAGCCCCTCGAATACGCTTCTCCGTTTGACCTGTAATGTTAGGAGAGCAGTATACGGAAAGAAAAGATAACCAATCATAGGGGTTATTGATTTTTGTTTTATCTCCGAAATGCATGAAGATACGAACTTCGAATTGGTCATAAGGTAGTTACTTTTCGAACTATCTTAGAACCGATTCAGGAAGTTCGAAAGTCTTTTTAGACTTAGAAAATATAACCGTTAGTTTCTGTTTCTAACGGAGTTATAGGAGGCGTTATTTTCAGAGGAAAATAACAGACGGGAATGCGAAAGGGCAGAGCCCAAACGGTAACAAACAGAAAGTTTTAGGCTATAAATAAAGAACTCTGGAACTTACTCGATTACCTTTTCACCGCTTGCTCCCAGTCAAAAGTCTTTTGAGTTCTTGAGTTCTTGAGCCCTAACTTTCGAGTTCTTGAGCCCTAGTTCCCATTCTCTCAAGTTGATCCAGCAATTGCGATGGCGAAAACCAAAGGCTCTGCACCTCCTTCGACCTTGGCTCGTCAACAAGCGGCTGCGGCAGCGGCAGCGGCAACAGTGGCGGCAACGCCCTCGATGCAGGCGACAACTTCAATGGCGGCAAAGGGAAAAAATCCCCAAATCGCCGATGATCAAGGTCTGTGCCCTCCATCGACCAAATATCTGGACCAATCCTTTGAATTAGGACATTCAACCTGCAAAAGAGAGTCCCTGGCAATGGCAGTAGGAGGAAACATAGGTGCGGGAGTTATGATCCGAAAACCAGGGAAAGAAACAATCCCATCACCAAGATCCGGAGAAGTCGTAGTGTTCGAAGCTTTTTTCGAAGCAGGTTTGGGCCTTCCTGCTGTAGATTTCTTGGCTGAAGTCCTTGACTTATTTCATGTAACTCTCCCCCAGCTGTCTCCGAATGCTGTAGCTAGATTAGCTATCTTCGAGTGGGCTCTAAGAGCCGAAGGTTGTGAGGGGAGGGCCGAAATCTTCGCAGCATTGCATAGAGCAACTTGTCAGCCGAAGACCTTCGTAGGCTCCGGAGGTGAAAAAGTAGTGGTTGCCTTCGGAAGCATCAATTTCAGGCTTCGAGATGAATACGCTCTGCGATTCCCTGCTAAAGCCATCAATGCTAGATGGTATACTGATTGGGTGCTGAAATGGTTCTATGCCGAAGTCGGGGCAAGCAATCCTCTGGCTGGACCTCTTAAAGAAATCCAGTTCCGAAAAGAAGCTTTGGTGCGTCCCGACGAAGGCCAATTCGAAGCCCGTCTGAACTTGCTTGAAAAAGTTAGCCGAAGACTCAGTATGCGGGATTTGGCCGAAGAGTTCATTGGTCTTCAAATTCCTCCGTTGATGGCTGACTGGCCTATTATCTTCGAAGATGATTCCGAAGGTGGTCTTCGGAGATTTAACCTGACTTCAAGTCCTACAGGTAACTTCGAAAACAACATGCATTAAACATATTTACTTCGAAGAAAAACTGACTTGAATTATTTATTTTGCAGAATCTTCAGCCCCTGTTACTTCAGAGCAAATTGTAAGGGCTTCGGAGAAGATTTTGGGTGCTCCAACTCCGTCAGAAAAAGAATGGCGAATCAAATTAGTCGGAAGTTGGGAGCGTTTTAACAGAGTATGGGGAATGTTGGAGTTAACTCCGCCCCCTCTGATGGACTGGGTGCCTCAAGAGAAAAGACCCAAGAAGAGAGTAGCCGAAGCTGGAGCCTCCAGCTCCGTAAAGACTCCGACGAAGAAGGTGGCTCGGAAGCCGAAAAACCTCGCACCTTCGAGCTCAAGAGCTTCGGCTTCTAGCTCCAAAGAAGACGAAGGTATTTTATTAGTAAGATTAATTGATGAAGATGCAGTTCAACGAAATATTCACATTGAAGACACTGTAGGTATTCCGGAGCCTCAAGCCAACATCGAAGAAGTAAGAGCTCCGGATACCCAAGAAGAACAAATCGAAGCCCCTATGGGTGTAGATGAAGCTGAAGTGCCTGTGAACGTACCGGAGTCTGGAGATAATGCTGATCAACCAATGACTTCGGTAGTTCAAGAAGATACAACTCAAGCTGGAGTTTCTATGGACGAAGGTGGGGTCGAAGTCACTATGGCTTCGATTCCCGAAGAAGTAACGAGGACTCCCCAGGACGATGCTCCTGCAGTCCAAGATTTAACGGCCGATTCAGATGAGGACTACACTTATGATCCTCCGATCAGCCCGATGCTCGATATTCCAGAGAATATCGAAGGTAAATTTTGCTTAATTCTTATCAATTTTTGCAAAATTATACAATGTGTAATATTTTTGGTTTTTCAGAGCCTCCTGTTGTCGAAGTATCCCTCGAAGATACAACTCTAAGACCTTCGACAACTTCGGGGCCGCAACCGGGAGTTGCTCTACCGGGGCCTGGAAGAGGAAAAAGACACATCGAGCCCCTCCCAGCTCAAGGATCGACTTCATCTGAGTCAACGGACGAAAGTGAATCGACTGAGGGGGGGCCATCTTCTGAAGTTCCAAGGGCCTCGGAAGAAACCTCCGGACCTTCGCTAAGCAGGGCTGACCAGAAAGCTTCAAAACTGCTTCCTCTCATAACTCCTTTTTTGGAGGAGAAAACCGGACTTGGGACTTTGGTTAAACCTTTGGGTGAAGCCAGTCGCCAAGTCGGGGAAACAGAACTGGTAGCCCGTTTAAGCAGAGTGAAGGGTTCGGAGCTTAACCTTGCTGTGGAAAGAGCAGCTTATCAGGTATAAAGCATCTTCGAACCAAATAATGAATTATATATGAATAATTTCTTATTCCAGTTTTTCTTTTTCTTAGCAAGCAGTCTTAGCCCGCGCTGCAGCTTTGTCGAATGAAAACGAAATTGCTCAACTTCGGGAAGAGAACGAAACTCTTCAAAGAAATCTTAACTTCTCCGAAGGTCGAGTATCTCAAATGGACAATGTGATAATAGCAGAGCGAAGAGCTAGGCAAAGCTTGGAGGCTGCAAAGAAAGAGCTCGAAGCAGAAAGAGTTGTGCTTCGAGCGGAGATTGAAAGACTGCGGACAGAGGATGCTGCGAAGGACTCCGCACTTGTAAGGCTACAAGAAGAGGCTGGCCAACTCCGAACTCAAAAGAATGCTTTGACTACGGAGAACGCTCGAATCTCCGGAGTTTTAGCTGAAACAACTTCGGCCAAGGATATGCTTATTGAAGAAAAGGTTAAGTCCGAGAAGGTGGCTTCGGAGGTCATCGAACAAATGTTAGGTGTCTTGGAGTACTTCGGTACTACTGGATCACTACCTTCGGATGACAATGTAACTCTGCTGCGCCGGCTAAAGAGGATCCAAGGAGCAGCGAAGCAAATGAAGACGGCAGGCATACGTTACGGAGAACTCTCCGGACAAGTGTCTGCCCTTGGAATACTTCGCTACTACGAGGATTTGGGCCGATCAATCACTCCGAGCGCACAGGGCTCCATCATCTTCGACGACGACCGACTTTTAAAACCTTCCGAAGGTGTAGCTGTTGCTTGGCGAGCCTTCCAGACTTCGTGGAGAGCCGAAGGTCGATCTGCGATCAAGGCTTGGATTGACGAAGGCCAACGCCAAAAGCAAGTTCGGAGCCAAGCTTCGAGCAGTCAGCCTCCTCCGAACCCGCAGGTTTAGGATTATTTAGGATTTTTTGATTATGTAAAGCTGATGCTTGTAAATATTTATCAATGAAAATCTTGTTTGTCATATTTTTAGGCTTTGCCTCTTATGGAAGATATCGAAGTGTTAGAGCTTAACAGCGAACTTCGCTCACTGTGGAACACCTTCGAACTTCTAAAGAGTTATAAACGTCCTCGATTCCTTATCCCTCGAGATGACTCCGGCGTTATTGCGCCCGAAGTAATCAAAGACATATTGTCTTATATTAAAGAGGAAGATAAAGAGAGCGACGCAAACACCTCGTCTTCTGAAGACACTAATTGGTCCGAAGACGAAGGTGAAGCCCAAAATAAAAGATCTGAAGATCTTAGAAGTTGGGAGAGAAGCCCCGAGCGGCTTCGAACTTGGGCCGAACTTCAACAAGAGCAGAAGGATTTTAGAGCTTCGAAGGGGAGGAAGAGAGTTAAACGTAAAGTTCTTAGAACTTCCGATGTTGGAACTAGTCGTTCCACCCCTAGCTCTCGGGACCGAAGAGGTCTCCGATTCCTTCTTGGTATAGATACCAATTTTTCATATTGTAATTTGTAAATACATTTGTTTTGATAATGAATGCCGATTTAAAATTGTCTCCATATTTACTAGCCCCTCTTTGGGTATAAGCAACTTCGAACTGTATTCGAAGATGGTTATGCGCAAAGAAAAAACTTCGGAGTACAATTTTTTGGGGGTTCGGAGCCCCTCTGTCATTTAAAGATCTTTTGAAATCTTATGAAATGTCTTCGACTATTTGTAGTCAGAAGAATGGTAACTTGGTACCTTTGTTTATTTCATGAAAGAAATCAATTGAGATAACTTCCAGGACACTTTAATGTCTTAAAAATTTTGTCACTTTGGACGCATATGAACAGTCATTCGAAGCTCATGGCTTAAATGCTGTTTTGCTTTAGCCACCTTCAGCTGTTTTTTGCAGAAATCTACCAGCCGGAGCTTGGATTTCGCAGAAATTGTAGCCACCTTCGGCTATTTTTGCAGAAGTCTACCAGCCGGAGCTTGGACTTCGCAGAATTTGGCCACTTGGGCTCTTTTTTGCAGAAGTCTACCAGCCGGAGCTTGGACTTCGCAGAATTTGGCCACCTTCGGCTCTTTTTTGCAGAAGTCTACCAGCCGGAGCTTGGACTTCGCAGAATTTGGCCACCTTCGGCTCTTTTTACGGAAGTCTACCAGCCGAAGCTTGGACTCCGTAGAATGTGGTATTGGCTCTTTTACGGATGCCTACAAGGTATCAGCTTGGGCTCCGGATGGATTTCAGCCACCACACCGGAGGCTTCGACTTTATAGGTACGAAGTCCGGAAATACAACCCAGCTTGATGACACTTCCCTCTCGATCGACTTCCGTCCCAGCGCGTCCGCTCGGGAAACTAGGAGTGTCAAGGGGAAGGCAAACCACAGGGTGTATGCTTTATTAATTTAGAGGTGATTACAAGCGGATTACAAGGAGCCTTTATGCGAAGTATCGCTTTAGGTGCTCCGCATGCCAAGTATGTGCTAACTCCTCACCTTCTAAATTAGCTAATTTAAATGAACCAGGGCGCCCCGAGCGGACGATTAGATATGGACCTTCCCATTTATTGCCTAACTTCCCTGGTGCTATAATGCTTCGTAGAACAAGATGACCCGGTCTTAACTCGCTGAGTTTAACCTTCGGGTCATACCAAGTCTTCGTCTGCTGATGATACTTTGATAAATTGGCTACAGCTCGAAGCCTTGTTTCTTCTGACAAATCTAACGAAGCTTGTCTTTCTTCTTCGATGTCTGGTTCGGTGCTGCGAAGTGATCCTCCTTTGAGCTCCGTTGGAGTCATAGCTTCATCTCCGAATAGTAGTCTGAACGGAGTAAAACCTGTGGACCTTGTTTGCGTAGTCCGAATGGACCACAGAATCTTCGGAAGTTCTTCGGTCCACAGTCCCTTTGACAACCCTACTATTCTTCGATTTAGCCCTGATAAGATATTTCCATTTGCTCGCTCAACGGCTCCATTCGACTGAGGATGTCTCACTGCAGCAAAACATAGTTGAATGCCTAGGTCTTCGCAAAACTTCCTGAAGGGTTCTGCGTCGAACTGTGTTCCATTATCAACTGTGAGATATCTAGGCACTCCGAACCGGCAAATAATGTTTTTCCAGAAGAATTTCTGTACATTATTCGAAGTGATAGCTGTTAAGGGCTCTGCTTCCACCCACTTAGAGAAATATTCGATGGCTACCACTGCGAACTTTAGATTTCCCTTTGCTAACGGAAAGGGACCAATTAGATCCATACCCCATCTGGCCATAGGCCATACCGGAGCAATGACTTGAAGAGCTGTTGGTGGGCGATGACTCCGTCGACCCATCCACTGGCATCCTTGGCAAGTGCGGACTAAGCTCTCCGCATCAGCTGTTATTGTGGGCCAATAAAGCCCCTGGCGAAGTGTTTTTCCTGCCAGAGCTCTAGGGGCTAAATGGCTTCCACAAAGGCCTTCGTGAATTTCTCGAAGAATTTCTTGGCCTTCGGCTTGAGATATACATCGGAGTAGAGGGGAACATACTCCGGCCTTGTATAATATACCGTTGATTAGCTGATAGTTTCTTGCTCTGAGCTTTAATCTTGACAATTGGGGTTCTTCGGGCAAATTTGTTCCTCCTTGCAAGAGTTCTATGATTGAATCCTTCCAATCTGCACTAGGAATGCAGAGAATCTCTGCAGAGGCAACTTGTGGCACCGAAGGTATATCGAGCTCTTCATAGAAAGCTTCGTCAGGCACATCCACAGCTCCGGCAGCAGCCTTCGCTAAAATGTCCGCTTGTACGTTTTCAGCTCTTGGTATACTCCGAATGGAAATACCCTTGAAATGTGCTTCGATCTTGCGAATTTCTTCCAAATACTTTGCAAGCTGTGGATGTCGGACCTGAAAACTTTTGTCTACGTGCCCTGCTACTATCTGAGAATCTGTTTTTATAATTATTCTTGTAGCCCCTAGAGCACGTGCTTTCCGAAGTCCCAATAATATTCCTTCGTACTCCGCTATATTATTGGTAGACTTAAAGTTGAGTCTTGCGGAGTACATTGCTCTTTGCCCTGACGGTGAAATTAATACTGCCCCAATGCCTGCTCCGGATGCTTGAAAAGCCCCATCGGAGTAAATAGTCCAAACTCCATCATCTGATTTCTCCGGAGTCAGCTTCGCAGGTGGAGTCCACTCTGCTACGAAGTCTGCTAGAACTTGAGATTTGATAGCTGTCCTTGCCAGGAAAGATATGCCGAAGGGTGCTAGCTCTACTGCCCACTTTCCAATCCTTCCGGTGGAATCTTTGCTTCGGAGCATATCTCCTAAAGGATACGAAGTTGGTACAATTACATTATGAGCCAAAAAATAATGTCTTAGTTTCCTCGAAGCCATTATCAGAGCATAAACGAACTTCTCAAGTTCGGAGTATCTTGTCTTTGCTCCTGACAATGCTTCGGATACAAAATAGACAGGATTTTGGACCAACTTCCCATTGATATCAGCTTCTCTGACAAGGACTGCGCTGACAGCTGAGCCTGTGGCTGCAAGATACAGAAGTAGGGTTTCGTCCGCAATAGGCACCGTAAGTGTAGCAAGATTGCTGAGATAATCTTTAATATCTTCGAAGCTTTTCTGACACTCCGGTGTCCATGCAAAATCTTCGGACCCTTTCAAAGCTTTAAATATTGGCAAGCTCCTCTCCGCAGACCTTGATAAAAACCTGCTAAGTGCGGCCAGACGTCCAGTCAGCTTTTGCACTTGCTTTAAATTCTCCGGAGGAGCCATCTTCTGCAGCGCAGTTATTTGAGTAGGGCTAGCTTCAATTCCCCTGCTTGAAACTAAGTACCCTAACAACTTTCCAGCCTTAGCTCCGAATATACATTTTTCGGGGTTAAGGCGGATCCCACATGCCCGAAGGCTATTGAATGTTTCTGCTAAGTCTAGGCTATGTTGGTGCTTTAAAGCACTCTTTATTACAATATCATCCATATAGGCCTCCACATTGCGACCTAATTGATGACCTAGAGCCTTAGCAACTAATCTTGAAAAAGTAGCCCCGGCATTTCTTAGGCCGAAGGGCATTCTTACATAGCAGAAGACTCCCGAAGGAGTTACAAAGCTCGTCTTGATTTCATCTTCGCGCTTCAACCATATTTGATGATATCCGGAATACGCGTCGAGGAAGCTTAGTAACTCCGAACCTGCAGTGGAGTCAACTAGTTGATCAATTCGGGGCATGGGGTAGGGGTCACGTGGGCACGCTTTATTCAAAGATGTGAAATCAATGCACATGCGCCACTTTCCGGAAGACTTCTTCCTGACGAAGACTGGGTTGGCTAGCCATTCTGTATGGGCCACTTCTCTGATAATCCCAGCCTTCAACAGTTTTTCAACTTCGTCCTTAGCTAGAGCAGCTCTCTCTGCGGACATCTTCCTGAGCCCTTGTCGAACAGGCCGGGCCTTCGGGTTTACAAGCAAACTGTGCTCAATAATATCCCGATCGACTCCGGTGATATCTTCGTCAGACCAGGCGAAGACATCCAAATTTTCTCCTACAACCTTTTCCAAGGAAGTTGCAACTTCGGGAGGTAAATCTTTACCAAACTGAAAAGTGTATTCTTTACCATCTTTGACAATGATCTTCGTTGCAATCTCTCCTTCGGGACTTGGTCTTGGAAACGACTTCTTCGAAGCTTCGGAGGAGGCTGAAAAAATTTCTCCATTTTCTTGGACACTGTTTACTTGCCTCGGATCAAGAGGAGGACCATGACCATATTCTGCTCTCCGAGCTATGGCTTGATCTCCAAAGACTGTCAGAACTCCTGATTGTGTGGGCATCTTCATGCACAAGTAATTGTGATGCGCCACAGCTCCGAACTGATTCAACATGCCTCGGCCAAAGATAACATTATAAGCATATGGGGCATCCACCACATCAAAGATAACTTCTTCAGTTCGGGCTAGTAAACCTTCCCCGAAGGTTACTTCCAGGCCTATCTGGCCAAGTGCATCTAGCGGGGGTCCTGCGAAACCTTGCAGAGGACGAGCCGCTGGAAGGAGATGCTTCCGGGAAATGCATAACTGATCGAAGGCTTGTACAAATATGATATCTGCCGAGCTACCTCCATCAATTAGTACCCTTCGGACTTCTGTTCCTGCAATATCAGCAGTGATAACCAATGGATCTGCATGCGGGAACTTGATACCAGCTGCATCCTCCGCAGAGAAAGATATTGGAACATGAGACCACTCCGGCATTGCAGCTGCAGATGACGAAGTTCCAATGTGGCCTACTTCTCGAACGTACTCTCTTCGCTGTCTCTTGGACATGCTTCCGAGGGTACCTCCTCCGGAGATAGGGAGAACCACTCTCTTCCCTCTATCTTGCCCTTCTTCTTGCTTCGGAGGTGGCATAACATTGGCCACCGGAGGATGTCTTGCAGCATCAAGATTTTCTATCCGCGCCACAGCCTGGACCGGCTCCGAGCGCACTGCTGCTGCTGGACTTCGGTCGGTACTACCTCGACCCGAAGTTCTCTCCAAGTATTCTCCCCGAAGGGTAAGAATAGCCTTGCAGGTGTCAGTTGCATGGCTTCGGTTCTCTCCATGAATACAGCAAAAAAGGGTCTGGCCCTTGCCAGCCGTTTTCCCTGGCGGCCTCCAGCCGCTGGACTTGTTCCCTGCAGACTGTGGAGCTCTTGGTGCAAACTTCTGCGGGGGTGCAATGTTTAAGACCTCAGAACGAGGGTGCTTTTGTCCTCTTCTTCTATCATGTTGCACTTCGAAGACTGGTTCTTGCGGCTGAGCCGAAGTCTTCACCTCTGCTTTAACTTCTGTCAACACTGTTGAAGTAGCAGTAGTCCTCCGAAGCCAACCTTCTTCCGACTTCGAGTACTCCTCGAAGTACGACATCAGCTGTGATACTGTGGTGATGCTCTTCCGATGCAATTTATCCAGAAGGCCTTTATGACTGACGCCTTCCCGAGCCGCATCGACCACTGAAGATGTAGACAGCCCCCGGATTTGCGACTTCGTGTGAGCGAAGCGCTTGAAGTACTGTCTCAATGTTTCTCCGGGGAGCTGCTTCACTTGGAAAAGGCTCCCTGTTGACATGGGGGGCACGAAGGTGCCCTGAAAGTTACTTATAAACTTCCTCTTCAACTGTGACCAGGAAATGATTGATCCTGGCTTTAAAGACCAGAACCATCGCAACGCCACTCCTTGAAGAGCTAATGGGAAGCACTTCGCCATAGTCTCTCTGTCTCCGCCGCTAGCCTCAATCGCTAGGGCATAAGAACGCACAAACTCACTGGGATCTTCGTCTCCAGCATACTTGTAGAGCTTCGAAGTTTTGAACTTCGGATTGAAGCGAATCTTCTGAAGCTCAGGATGCAATGGAGATTCATTGTCGTAAGAAGCGTTCTCCGGGGCTTCGGGATAATCAAGATCGTCGTCTTCGTGCACTTCGGGGATAGCTGGGGTGACTTGAGGGCGAAGCCTGTTCGCAGCCTCCTGTCGCCACCTTGCTACCTCGGCTTGAAGATTGGCCATTTGAGTGGCCATATCTCGAAGGGTATCTTCATCTCCTCCGGAAGGACCTTCCGGGTCTTGAGAACTGGTATGATCAGTTCCAATCGGAATAGAGGGTGGCAGAGTGGCTCCGGGCGGTCGGAGTGTAGAAGGGGTTGGTGGAGAGGTTTCGTATCCTCGAGGGATAAAAGCCCCTTGCGGAGTTTGAGGTGGAGGGATAGTCGAAGACCCTCTGACTTCGACTGTGTCGAAGGGTATCTCTCCGGAGATCCGAGAGGACCTCCGAGTGGGATTGCGAGGTGCGCTCCGCTTAGGAGGCATGATGCAAGAGGTTGGTAGAGAACGAAGTTTTTTGGACTAGGTTCCCCACGGACGGCGCCAACTGTTGGCGTAAAAGATTACGCTAACAGGTTTCTGTAGAAAAGAAACTAACAAACGAAGTGTTTGCGAAGCAAACTGTTCCAAGCCTCCGAAAGGATAATAGCTTAGAATAGTTCGAAAGTGTGTATTGATTCACTGGTAATCGGTCCTCATTACAGGGTAAAATGGGGGGTATTTATAGGCCTAAACATTAAGGAAAAGACCTATTTACCCCTCTATTACAACCGACATTAAGGAAACTATTCGGTTTCCTTAATAGGGCTAAAATGGTAAAAGACTAATCTAATAGGATAGAAGATAAGTCTTCCATCTTAGCTGGCAGAAAAGATCTTGAAGAGCTTTGGTTCGAAGACATACTTCGAACCAGTGCTTGTCTTCGGGCTTCGAACCAGGTTCCGAGCATCTTCGAAGAAGGTCTTCGGACAATCTTCGAACTAGTTGGCTATCTTTGTGCTGCTTCGGCAATAACCCCGAAGAGGAGATATTTTCCCCCAACACAATCTAGAGTTGCGCTTTCCACTACTGAGGGTGAGTATGTAGCTGCTGCTAGCTGCTGCTCACAGTTTGTTTGGATGATTTCCACTTAGAATGATTTTGGGTTGTCTTTCCCTGCAAGAGTGCCTTTGTTTTGTGATAGCACCAGCGCGATTAGTGTAGGGAAAAACCCATGTGTTCATTCAAAAACCAAACATATTGATTTGCGTTTTCACTTTCTGAGGGATCAACATGAGAAAGATGTCATTGACCTTGTTCATGTTGATACCCATCATCAGTTGGCTGATATTCTCACCAAACCTCTAGATCAGTCTACATTTGAGCGTTTGCGAGGGGATTTGGGAGTTGTGTATCCTTTTTAGGATATTTTTGAGTCTTTTCTTTCTTTTGTAATCTTTTATTGAGTCTTTTCGTGTTAGTTCATACCATGCACATTCATATATCACACTTTAGTTTGCTTCTGTTATATGATTGAATTGCTTTACTTATTCTAGCTAGTATATGCTTTTGAATACTTGTCGATGATCATGGTTTGCTTCACTTCACATGATATATGATGAGGACATCCCTACCAATGATACAACCATACATGAATACCAAGATCCAATTATTCGAGTTCAAGCACGACGATTAAATCTCCAGGTCAACTCGTTTCTAAGTATCTTAGTATATTATCTTGGGAATAAATTACTACCTAATAATATTATTATTGTTAGGAACCATGGAGATGATGAAAATCACTTGGAGATAAACAAAGAGTTGGAGAAAACCAGGAAGGATGTCCAAGCCAATTTGAGAGTCCAATCCAACTACAATTCGTGTCCAACTCTGATTCTAGGAGCAGCGTGCACTAAAATCAATGCCCAAGCTGCTTACGGACTCTATTTTTGACGTTCCACCCAGCCACGAAAAGATAACTTAATAACCTTTCCAATGCCGCTAGTTTCATCTCAAAATTGATTCTAAATCAATGGGTATCATCAAAACAAGATAGAGTCCAGAATCTGTCAGCATGATGTTTTCTGCGTTATTGGGCCTTTGGGCCGTGTATCCAGTTGAGCCCGTTAGGGGTGCGTCCCAAACTACTATATAAGGTGTTTCTACAACCATCTAGGGTTTTTGGGTTTAGTTTACACGTTGCTTTCATAGCCGCCGCTTCACCGGATTTGTAAGTGAACCCCAATTCGCAGATTCCAATAGAATTTTCAATTCGATTGCTTTTTCTGCGTTCTTGCTTTTGTTCTTCGATTCACAAGCAAGGATTAGCTTTCTTGGTGAGGTCAATCAGGATGTGCTTGGTTGATAACCAATGGAGCAGTGGTGTAACAATTACAAGGGCCAATCTCGTGAATCGGAAGTCGGATCGTTAACGTCAAGTTCTCCACAAATCGTTGTTTATCCCCCACTTGAAGGAAGATCGGGCACCTCCTCCTCCATCAAGTGGTATCAGAGCTTGGTTTACCATCAGGTTCGTGTATCTTAGATTAGATTGATTTTATATTCATCCCATAGTCCACGAAAAAGCCAATAAAAAAATTTATAGTCGTAGGTTTCCCCAATCCAAGACCATCCCTAGCCTTTGCACGTTTTGGTTTTAGAGTGCGTAGTATTGAGTTTGTGTCCTCGGTCAAGTCCGGTTGCTGGTTAGTATTGTGATCCCTTTTTCTAAATCCCTTATACTAGCAACCACCCATAAATCCCCTTTGATTTGCAATTCGCGTCCGAACTAGAACCTCAAAACCCCGATTCAGATTGTCTCTGATAAAACAGTCATATCTTTTTCCAAATTCGGCCAGAAAGATCGAGTTTTCCAGCCCCGAAGTTTCTTGCGCAGATTTTTCAGCTCATTTTTTATTTATCTACATAGCACTTCTTTGCAGCAAAATTGTATCACATCTTCTTGGTTTATCTTGTTTGTGCTCCAAGACAAAAAAAGAAGTTTAAAAAAAAGAGTTCAAAAAAAGAGTTAAAAAAATATCGAAAAACAGAAAAATATCGAAAAAAGAGGAGCACTTAGGGATAAGCTTGAAAGATATTAGTTTTTGTGGTGCTGTTTTTGGTAATGTTTTGTGCTGATTTTATCAATCTAATTGCCATCCTTTGAGCCTCAACCACTCTCCCATTTAAGCCTTGTTGTCATAGGGATCACATTCAGACCAGCAATTAGTACAAATACTCTGGACACTTATTTAATATTACTATCTGTT
This sequence comes from Zizania palustris, assembly GCA_019279435.1. NCBI lineage: Eukaryota > Viridiplantae > Streptophyta > Magnoliopsida > Poales > Poaceae > Zizania > Zizania palustris. Next base: position 26,539,467 of record JAAALK010000079.1, read on the forward strand.
TCTGAATCATGTTCCACCATATAGATTACTCTTATTTAACCGCCTAGACTCCACATATATACTTTTAATCAGTGTAGCTTGAGTCTTTGCAATCGTATAGCACTTTCTTTGGAAGTCACCAACTAGTCAAGAATTGTGCCATCCACTGCCCTGCGATGGTAAGAACCTTGTAAGATTGTGGTAAGATGCTTGAGTGTGAGCGAGAATACATTCCACTACCTAATAGTTGATAGGGCTAATATTTTTTCCATGTGTTTTTCCTTTTCTACTAACCATGGCAGGTATGGAAGGTACGAAAAATCATATTCATGGTAACAATGTTTCTTCTATCAAAAGTAAGTTTACCATCCCATTTTTTCATGGTGAATATGATGCTAAAGAATACCTAGATTGGGAGATGACCGTAGAGGATAAATTTAACTTATATCTAGTTCCTGAACAACATAGAGTTAAACAAGCAACTAGTATATTTAAAAATCGTGCTTTAATATGGTGGGAAGATATAAGTGAACTTCAATTACAACCTGATACATGGGGTCATTTAAAAAGAGCTATGCGTTGTAAATTTGTCTCTCCTTCTTATCATCATGAATTGTGTAAGAAACTACAATGCTTAGTTCAAGGCAACATGTCTGTGAGAGAGTATTATGGTGAGCTTCGTGAGAGCATGACCCGTTGTGGTGTTGTGGAGCACTCGGAGGAAACGATGTGGCGCTTCTATGATGGATTGAGGCATGAGATTCAAGATATCATTTATTATAAAGAATTTAGTACTCTTAGTTGTTTGTTCCATCTTTCCATCATCGCAGAGAAAGAATTGTAGGAACAACAATACAAGGCAAGAGACTCCTATCCACCGCGAGTGACGAGCACACCGGTACTAACCAATCCTTTCTCTTCTTCAAGTGTTCGTCATGCACCTGCACATGTACCTACGCAAACAACAACAAGCATATGGCCTTCCATCTCTACACGAGTTGAGGTATTAGGTAAAAAGTCCTTACAGGTACCCGTTGAGGTTGCTTCATCAGCTGAAATAATAGAACTCTTTGCAATTTGATAATGATGCACTTCACAATGATAGGACTAATAACTATACTGTTGTGCATGAGAATATGAAATCTACTTTGTTACTTTCAACTTCTGATGAAATTGTTAAAGATGATATTGAGACGACAACTAATGAGATCAAACAACTTAATATTAGATCTAAAATTCAGCATGAAATCAAATTAAAAGATTCTTCTATCCTTGCACATAAAACTGATCAAACTGAAATTCATAGTCAAGATATGTGCTATGTTGTGATTTGTGAAACTACTTATTATTCTCTTACTAACATAGTTTATACTTTGCCCCTAGTTATCACTAAGTATTTATCTCATATTGAGTTACATAAGTGTAAATTTGATATGCCTCCCGAGTTTTTATCTTATGTTGAGTTACATAAATATAAACTTGTCTTGCCTCCTAAGTTTTAGGATAGTTCCACATTTAACGTTGCAGAATTGAAACCAACCATGGGAGAAAAAGATGAGTATGAGTCGAGGACGACTCTATTTCAAGAGGGTGAGAATGATGAGAACATCACCTGTTGGGCTAGGATCATGATTGTGAGGAAACAAGTTAAGGTGCATGCTTTCCATGTTAGATTTAATTTTTATATATTTGAACTTCAGATGCTATACCATGAGATGCATTCAATTTCAATTTCAGAAATACTTTCTTGGATTAATAGAAGAGAAGCATGTATATGGAACTCTTGTATTATCATGGAAGTTGATTGGGGACCAATAGACGTTGACTCGAGGATGACTCCAAATCAAGAAGGGGAGGATGATGAGGACATCCCTACCAATGATACAACCATACATGAATACCAAGATCCAATTATTCGAGTTCGAGCACGACGATTAAATCTCCAGGTCAACTCGTTTCTAAGTATCTTAGTATATTATCTTGGGAATAAATTACTACCTAATATTATTATTATTCTTATGAACCATGGAGATGATGAAAATCACTTGGACATAAACAAAGAGGTGGAGAAGAACTAGGAAGGACGTCCAAGCCAATTTGAGAGTCCAATCCAACTACAATTCGTGTCCAACTCGGATTCTAGGAGTAGCGTGCACTAAAATCATTGCCCAGGTCGCATACGGACTCCGTTTTAGAAGTTCCACCCAGCCACGGAAAGATAACTTAATAACTTTCCAATGCTGCCAGTTTCATCTCAAAATTAATTTTATATCAACGAGAATCATCAAAAAAAGATAGAGTCCAGAATCTGTCAGCATGCTGTTTTCTGCGTTATTGGGCCTTTGGGTCGTGTATCCAGTTGAGCCCATTAGGGGTGCGTCCCAAACTACTATATAAGGTGTTTCTACATCCATCTAGGGTTTTTGGGTTTAGTTTACACGTTGCTTTGATAGCTGCAGCGTTGCCGGATTTGTAAGTGAACCCCAATTCACAGATTCCAATAGAATTTTCAATTTGGTTGCGTTTTCTGCATTCTTGCTTGTGTTCTTCGATTCGCTGGCAAGGATTAGCCTTCTTGGCGATGTCAATCAGGCTGTGTTTGGTTGATAACCAACGGAGCAGTGGTGTAGCGATTGCAAGGGCCAATCTCGTTGATCGGAAGCCAGATCGTTAACGTCGAGTTCTCCACACATCGTTGTTTATCCCCCACCTGACGGAAGATCGGGCACCCCCTCCTCCATAAATATATCTTATATTTGTCATATGCATGGATTTTATGCTTCAAAATTGAAAAATGATCACCATTGTTTCTGGTAACTAGCATGTGTAGGCTGAATGCTTTTGCTATCTTTTACATGCCCGGTAGCTAGTTCCTTACTTAGATGTAGATATGCAACTTGGACATCTATTTGCTTTAACATGGAAAATATGCTATAAAATGATAAAAATCAGAAAAATGAAAAATACACGCCTTTTTTGCTTGATTGAAAAGATTCATGTGGGTTTGCTGTGTCACATTACATTGTTCTGGACTGCTTGCCATAGCACTTTGGTATGAACTAGGACATTGTTATGTATGCCAAGACCAATGTCTTAAGCTTCTGATGGTCCTATTCCGACCTAGGCTTTACTTTGTTGGTTATCATAAGGTTGACATGCAAATAACCCCTAGCAAAAATGAAAAAGGAAAAGAAAAAGCTATAAAATTAAAAAGATAACAAGTTTGCTAAAGCTCTTTGTTCTGGGCAATGCTTATCTTGGTAGATATCAGCTAGCCTTTGCATCTCATGTTTTACCTTGCTTGTTGACTAGAAAATGTGGTGATGCTTTTATTTGAAAAAATCTAAAAATGAATGCTAATGATTTTCTTTGGATATCATCTATTGCATTGATCATGCCATGTGTCTTAGACAATATTTTGTGCTATACTTGTTAGATGTTGTAATTGCAGTCAATCATATCTAAGAAGCATGCTTTTTACACTCCACCTGCATCCCAGTTGCATTCATTGCATATTTTGAGGGGGAGCTGCATTTCAGGGGAGATTGAGTTTGTGTCTCTTTTGAGTGCATTTAGTCTCACTTGATGAGTCCACTTATCAATAAGGGGGAGAAATTTTAGGTTACTTGATCTTTTAGAAGAGTTTAGGGGGAGTTTTGGCTTTCTTTGGGATTTGTTTTAGGGGGAGTTTTAGTCTCTTTTGCTTTTACTCTTTGGATATCCTTGTTGATAATTCAGAGATTGTACTCGTTTGAGTTTTTTTCTTTTTGCATAACCATAATGACCGTTATCTGGCTTTTTGTTTGGCTTTTGGTCATTAGGTTAAACCTTTTATTTTATTTTCTTATTTATGTCTTCTTGTGTTTTGTTTTCATGTTTCCACATGTGTTTTGCAGGTTACAAAGCTGATGAAGAGAGTGTTGACAATGCACTCATCAAGGGGGAGATTGAGGAGCCATGTTGAAGATCATGGGTCTCATGGCTCCAGAAGTGATGAGTGATTGTCAATGGAAGTCAAAGAGAGAGGAGACGAAGATGAGACGAGACCTGTCGGTTCTTGGGCCACGTGTGACTCAGGTACACGGGCGGTGAGCGACTGCCGAGTAGAGGTGCTGCGGAGTCGGGCCAGCCCAATCCAAGTACATGGGCTAGGACCGACAGGGGATCCACTGGTCTATTGACCAGGTTTGATCCAGGTAAACGGGCGGCGAGCGATTGTCTGGCTGAGGAAGCCGCGGAATCGGGCCGGCCCAATTCGGGTACCCAGTGCGAAGACAGCAGATTCTTTGTCAGTTTCGGCGTAAAACCGACGCAACCATCCAAGACAGCCCATGAGAGATCCGATGGTCCTGAAGTGAAGCCGTAGCTGCCACGAAAGCTCCGCATCAGGACAAGTTACTTTTAGATAGGATTTTACTATTTTGCCTTTTAGGCCCATAGTCTGTGTTAGTCGAGTTTGTAAAAATTCTAAGGGCATTTTGGTCCTTTCAAGTTTATTTCAGCGTCTATAAAAAACCCTAAGGGTAAATTGGGATTTTCCTGATTTATTGGGCTGCCTATAAATAGGGCCCCAAATTCCCCCTAGGGTTTTGACTCAACCAGCCATTTATTGCTCAAGACAGTTTTCTTCTAGGTCACAGTACTGAGCCACTGGTTTTTGCTGGTCATGAGACCGCACGATGCGTGGCTATGCACAGACGGTGCTGGGCGCAGCGCCAAGGAGCACGCGGAGGAGTTCGCAAGCTGTGACGACCCCGGTGCATAGTACGAATGGAAAAAATTGCAGTGCGGGGCTGTGTGGAGCGCTAGGGGACGAGCCGATGGGCACGTGCAGAGCAGCAGTCCTGAAGCTGTTCGACCAAATGCTCAAACAGGAGATAGCTGCCTAAACAATAATCTCATTTCTTGATTTGCGTGCATTGCAACATTTATTTTCTGAATATACTGTGATAGATTAAAATTGCAGCAAGCACGTTATTTTCAGATTGCACTATGAATTCTTGTTAATATATCTTTGTATCCTTAGTGCATTTTGAATCATCTGTGAGCACATTTTTTTCATCAACATTTATTCTGTCTGATTAAATTCCTGTAAATTGTTGATGATTATACTAGTGATGTTTGGAATGCCTGTGAGTTAAATGAGTTGTTAATCTGCTTTTAAGTACTTTGATGGTGTCTTTTCGTGTAGGACACCAGTCGTTTTTAGGCTAGATTATTTTCAGTGTTTGAGATCTGTTTGTTTTCACTGTTCGTTTTGTGAGGTGCGTTTGGTGTTTTGGACTAGGCAATAAATTCGAAAGAATTTTTGAGGCGCCCATTCACCCCTCTCTGGTCGCTACTCTCGGTCCTACAACACTTGATATCGGTTAGATAGAAGTCTAATGAGAGTGTCTTTGAGAACATCAAGCGCTTTAGAGATACCAGAAACCGATGTTTTAGTCTCAATATTTCGGAGAGAGATTTAGCGGATTTAGCATTCAATGGGTTGCACTCTGAAATTAGAGAAAGACTAGACAGCCAACACTTTTTAGAAGTTAACCAAGTCCTATAATAGGCTTTGGTCCAGGAAGGCCAAACCAAGGATAAAATGTTTATTAAAACGTTTAACAAGCTTAGGGCTTAAGTCCACGTCATGGAGCACTCCAACGAGGAGGAATCAGAGGAGGAAGAAGATTCGACTGACATGTACGCGGCCGAATGGGTTTGGAACGCTAAAAGTAAACCCATCACTTGCTCTGAACTACGGCCGTCTCCTATCAAGAGTCGGCCCAGCGAAGTCAAATACTGGTTTGATATAACTAAGTGTGATAAAATATTTGATTTCCTCTTGAAGAACTAGCTTCTCAGGTTGCCTAAAGGCCAAGTCATTCCATCCACCGACGAAATAAAGAAACACCCCTATTGTAAGTGGCATGATTCGCATTCCCATTACACTAACAACTGCAATGTTTTTCGTCGACAGGTTCAATCGGCCATAGAAGAAGGACGATTGAAAATAGACCCTAGTCCAAAGATGAAGCTGGACAAAGACCCCTTTCCCGTGAACACTGTCGATCTAGACGAGAAGAGAGTACTGATTCCGCCAGAGCAGGCCGGGTCAACTAAATGGAAAGCGATCATTATTGGAGAATCGCGCGCACGCACCCTCGTACCAAAGAACCCTGAAGTAGGAGTGTGGAAAAGAAATATAAACACATATCCTTCAGCTAGGGCTCGCAAGAAGTTGAAGGTGACATATCAAATGCTGTTGGACAAACATCACAAAAAAGCCAAAGAAATAGGCCCCCGCGCAAAAAGGCTAAGACAGCCAAAGGGGCTAGGGCAGTCGAAGGATGGTTTCGGAATACAGTGGCCGAACCCTCCGCACCAGGGCTTTGGACCACAGTGGCCGAACCCTCCGCACAGTGGCTTCGGACCCCAGTGGCTGAACTCTTTGCACAGTGAGCTTGGACCCCAATGGCCGAACTAAGCTATGCTCTAGGCGAACCCTTTTGTAGGAGGCCTCGGCCCACAATGACCAAACATACCTCTGACCTGGAAGGATGCTTTGCTAATATGGTCCGAAATACCGTTGACCTGGTCAAACCCCCTCCGAGTAATGTGTTCGGCTCACAGTGGGCGAAGCCACTGGAGCCACTAGAGCCACTGATGCCTCCGCCATATAATTGGGCAGGAACCCCGTGGGCTCCTTACACCTCACCCCAGAGTACCCTTCGGAATATAACTCGGTCCCTTATTTTCCTTCGGAGTATTATAACTGGCAGGGACAAACAGGCGTGGTGAAAGGAGACATTATCCACATGCTATCCGTAGTACCTCCGAATCGACTCATACAAGACGGAGCCAAGGGAGATGTCCGCGAAGTGGCGAAGGAAAGGGAGTCCAAAGCCATCACAGTGAAAGTAGGGTCTCAGGAAGTCCCAATCCCGAAGGCCCCCTCGCCGAAGCCCGACGAAGATAAGGCCACTGATCCAGCCAAGGCCAGCACCTGAGGCCAGTCTGATTGGCCGAATGATGCCGGTACGACTAACAAGGTCCACAACAAATTGTCCTCCAACTATGAAGCACACGAGTCTAACCTAGGAGGTACCCCTTCGGCCAGAAATCACAGAAATAGGATGGTGGCGCCTAGTGCCAAGCCACAACCATCTTGGGCACCTCCGGGCATGTCCAAATCATAGAAAAGGCGTCTACAGCATCTACGGGCATAGGAGATGCATGATAAAAGGGATGAGGATTAAAGAGACGCTATCTTTGAGGAAATCTGCCCTCGGCCAGCTACAAGACAGGTATGGAGGATCAAGCCAGTTGAGATAACCAGCCCGGCTCCTAGTCCAAGCGACAACGACGATGACATGCTCGACGATGACTATATGCTCATCTCTGAGGGGCCCACACCTCAGGCAATGGACATCAACGTCGTCATGCTGCCCACCGAGTTCGCCCTACTACAAGATGAGGCCGAGGTTGCTCAGTTGAACCTTGGCCCATTCAATGCAATTTTTGAGAAACCCGAAGATGCGTCTCGCCATCTAAAACATCTCTACGTCAGGTGTCACATTGATGGGAAGCCGATCTCTAGAATGCTTGTCGACGGGGGTGCCACTGTTAACCTAATGCCTTACTCTCTGTTGAAGAAGCTTGGTAGGGGCGAAGAGGACTTAAAGAAAACTAACGTAATGCTCAACGACTTCAACGACGAGAGTTCCGAGGCAAAGGGCGTACTCTCCCTAGAGTTGACGGTAGGTAACAAGATGTTACCAACTACATTCTTCATCGTTGGCGTACAAGGTAACTACAGCGTATTACTCGGGCATGACTAGATTCACGCAAATTGTTGTATCCCTTCTAGTTTGCACCAATGCCTAATACAGTGGGACAATGATGATGTAGAAGTCATACTAACATACACTTTGGCCCAGGTAGCATTGGCCGATGTGTCCATTGACGCCATCCACAACAAAGTAGAGTGTCTATCAGTAGGGGTGGCAGTTTGGCTTGGGGCTCGCGAGCCAGCTCGGGCTCGGCCGAGCCGAGCCGAGCCTGGCTCGGCTCGCTGTGCCACCGAGCCGAACTCGAGCCAAGCCTCCTGGCTCGGCCAACATTCGAGCCGAGCTGAGCCGAGCCGGCTCGTGAGCCGGCTCATTGGCTCGGTCACCGGCATATGGAGCGAATCTATTCCTCTATCTAGTGCATAAAATCATGGATTCATGTGAAGTAAATAACATCAAATTGTGTATTTTCATCATTGCGTGAGCACTAAGATCTAAACACCGAACAATAGACACATCTCCTCTCCCCTCTTGACAATTGGCACCATCGATGCCCTCGACGGCCAGCGGTCCTTGGCCCACAACCCCCACCGACCACCGCTACCTACACAGCTACACCTGGTGCCACCACCTGATTTTCTGAGAGGAATGAGTCCCCAACAATGCCACCTTTTAAGTTAAGTGAGCACAACACATTGAAAAAGATTAAAAAAACAAGTGGACGGTGGCACTAACGAGCCGAGCCGAGCCGGCTCGTGGCTCGGCCGATCCCGAGCCGAGCCAGAATTTTGGCTCGCTAAACCATCCGAGCCTGGCTCGGCTCACTAAAGAGGTGGATCGGCCGAGCCGAGCCGAGCTGAGCTCGGCTCGTTGCCAGCCCTATCTATCAGGTAGGGACCTTTCGGATTACGACTTCGTTAGCGTGTCCAGGGGATGTTTCGTACCCATGTAAATAAAGTCAGTTGGTGTAGCACGACTATTTCTAAATTAGTAGTCATGTCTAGTAAAAATAATCTTGATTGGCTAAAGTCACGTGTAGAGCAATATCGGTCCTCTAAAGAAGGTATTGTCGAGACCATTGAAGACTTTAGCAAAATAGACAAGTTAGGCCAAGGTTTTGTGTCGGCTGATCCCTTAGAAGAAGTCGATATAGGCAATGGTAGTATCCCAAGGCCGACTTTTGTAAACCAAAATTTACAACATGATGAGAAGGCCGAGGTAATAAATTTGCTTCGGTCATACGTTGATTGTTTCACATGGGAGTATAGCAAGATGCCTGGATTAAGCCGCGAGCTTGTGGAGCATCGTCTACCTATTAAACCCGGGTTTAGGCCTTATAAACAGCCCCCTCTTCGCTTTAATTTGGTCGTATATGACCGAGTTAACGAAGAAGTAGAACGATTACTCAAAGCTGAGTTTATTAGGCCATGCAGGTATGCTGAATGGGTCACTAATATTGTGCCTGTAGAGAAGAAAGGGGCAGCAAAATACGAGTTTGTATTGATTTCAGGGACCTGAACAAGGCCACTCCGAAAGACGAGTATCCCATGCCGATAGCCCACATGTTGATCAACGATGCCTCGAGACACAAGGTACTAAGTTTTCTTGATGGCAACACTGGTTATAATCAAATTTTCATGGCCAAAGAGGATGTCTACAAGACAACTTTTTGATGCCCTGGTTTTGTTGGTTTATTTGAGTGGGTCTTTATGACTTTTGGTTTAAAGAATGCTGGCGCTACATATCAACGTGCTATGAACTTGATCTTTCATGACTTGTTAGGATTTATGTTAGAAGTATACATAGATGATGTTGTAGTCAAATCGGACGCTATGGGTAACCACTTAGCCGATTTGAAAGTTGCTTTTGATAGGATGCGACAATATAACTTAAAAATGAACCCGCTCAAATGTGCTTTTGGCGTGTCAGCGGGCAAGTTCTTAGGATTCATGATTCATGAGAGAGGTATTGAAATTGATCCTAAGAGGTTTGAAAAGATTAGAAACTTTGCAGCACCAACCTGCAAGAGAGATGTGCAAAAATTGCTAGGCAAGATGAATTATTTGCATCGCTTTATATCTTACTTGTGTGGAAAAATCTATGCTTTTGTCCCTATACTCCGGCTAAATAAGGAAGTCGAGTTCACTTCGCCCGTGGTGAGAGCACCAAAGGCTAGAATTCTGTTTCGGTTGTACATCGCTGCAGAGGATAGCGTGATAGGAGACGTGCTAACTTAGGAGGTATAGGGGAAAGAGTACATCATCACATTCTTGAGTCGCCGCCTGCTGGACGCTGAAACCTGGTATGTGTTTGTGGAGCGTTTGTGTTTATCTCTTTATTACGCATGTACAAAATTACGTCACTATCTTCTCCCTACCACATGTATTGTCGCTTGCCAAATCGATGTCATAAAATACATGTTGCAAAAGCCGATTCTAAGTGGAAGAATCGGAAAGTGGGCTTACGCTTTGATTGAGTATGATTTGGCTTATGAACCTATAAGAGCTATGAAAGGCCAAATTATCGCTAATTTTATAGTTGATCACAACGTAGATGTAAATTGGGGTAATGATATTGCTCTAATTGAGGTAGTACCGTGGAAACTTTATTTTGATGGTTCAACTTGTAAGAATGGCCAAGGTATTGGGGTAGTTCTCATATCACCTATTGGAATGCACTTTGAAACCTCGATCCGTTTTGAATTTCCTTCTACTAATAACCAAGCTGAATATGAAGCTTTATTGCTAGGACTTGAGTTGCTAGAATCCATAGGTGCTAAACATGTGCATGCGCATGGCGATTCTTTGTTAGTAGTACAACAAGTAGCTAAAAGTGCTCAATGTTTTAATGGCTTGCTAAATAGTTACTTGGATAAATGTTTAGACATAGTTGCTACTTTCAACGACTTTACAATTTCTCATGTGTAAACATAAACCAACTAAATTGCAAATGATTTGGCTCAACAAGCATGTGGCTATCAAGTCAAGAGAGGAAAATTTTATATACAGAAAAAGGCCAATGCTTGGACTCACTTCTGAAGCCAGAAACATCGGACTTGTATGAGGCCTACTGGACCCCCTGGATCGGACGCTCCGATCACCGAAGGGTGTAGTGTGCTGGAATCCTCGTGCCGGAGCACTTCATCTGCCGAAAGGTCCTGCACGCCGGAGCACCTGCGCCGAAGCCTTATGGACAGCAGAAGTCTTCGGGAACCGGACCCCTCCAGTGGGAGGCTTCTATCTGATCGGCTCTGCACGATCGATCTAGTCAGCCTTCGGCAACAACATGAATGGTCTGGGGGGCACTCCGAAGTTAGAAATTTAGACATCACCCTAGTAAAGGAGTTAGCAAAACCTCTGGATGTCCATGAGGATGATTGGAGAATCCCAATCGTCCAATACTTAAGAAATCTCAGTCAAAGGGTTGATCGGAATGTTTGGCGACAAGAGTTTAAATTTGTGTTGATAGATAATGTATTATATCACCGAACTATTCATGGAGTACTCTTAAAGTGTTTAGATGCTGATCAATCTAAAGTAGCTACAAGAGAAGTCCATGAAGGGCTTTGTGGCACTCATCGGTCGGCCCAAAAAATGAGTTGGATGCTCAAAAGAGAAGGCTTCTACTGGCCGACTATGACTGAGGATTGTTGTAAGTATTATAGAGGGTGTGAAGCGTGTTAGAAGTTTGGTAATATTCAGCTAGCTGCTGCTTCATCACTTAACCCTATTATCAAACCATGGCCATTCCGAGGTTGGGGCTTAGACTTGATAGGCCAAATACATCCTCCCTCTTCAAAAGGGCATCAATTCGTGTTGACGGTGATAGACTACTTCACCAAATGGACCGAAGTCGTGCCTCTCAAGAATATGACTCACAATGAGGTAACTGATTTCATCTTGAAGCACATTATACATAGATTCAGTATTCCCCAAACTCTCACTATAGATCAAGGTATTTCTTTTGTTGCTAAAGAAGTGAGAGACTTTTCCGAATTTTTTGGGATTAAGTTGATAAACTCTTCAACATACTATGCTCAGGCCACTAGTCAGGCCGAGTCTAGTAATAAAACTATGATTAAACTTGTTAATAAGAAAATTGAAGAGTTCCCTTAAAGGTGGCATGAGGTGCTTTCAGAATCATTGTTGGCTTGTAGAGTTGCAAAACATGGTGCTACCAAAGTTAGTCCATACGAGTTAGTATATGGGCAAGAAGCCGTTCTACCTGTAGAGGTGGATCTTGGTTCTTTAAGATTTCTTAAGCAAGATGGCTTATCAGTCGACGAATATGAGACTCTTTTAAAAGATAACTTAGAAGAAGTGATCAATAAGAGATTAATGGATTTAGAAGCTATAGAGAAAGACAAAAGAAGAATAGCTAGAGCTTACAATAAGAAAGTTAAACCAAAATCGTTTCAAGTTGATGACTTGGTTTGTAAGATGATTTTACCTTTAGGCACTAAGAGCCCCAAATTTGGTAAATGGTCACCTAGTTGGGAAGGCCCTTTCCAAATAGCTAGCCGAGAACGTGCCGGGTAATGCATATGTGTTAGAGTCTCTACAAGGAGAGCGGTTTCGAAGAGCTTTGAATGGCAGGTACATGAAAACGTATTTCTCAAGTGTGTGGCAAAGCGCTTGAAATTGTCAATATGAAATGTATCATCCTTAGCCCGTTATGCTTTTAGTTCACTTGGTTTACTAAAAGGCAGGTGGGCATGTGTTGATAGCAAAAAATGGCATTAATGGTCAAGATTGTCAAAATATCAATTTTGGTAATTTGGGCCAAAGGCCCATCGAGCATTGGGCTTCGGAGGCTCTCTAACGGCCTATTAACTTCGGCCCAAAGGCCCATCAAACATTGGCTTCAGAAGCCTTCTGGTGGACTGCTACCTTCGGCCTAAAGTCCTTCGGAGGCCTGCCTAGCCGAAGGTTTGGCCTGAGGAGTAGGCTTCGGCAGGCCCTGCCGAAGCCCCACTTCGAGCTGATTTTTAGAGGTTGAGTTTGAGTGTGATTCTAGCTAATATTATCCCTAAGTTTGATTAGGCAGAATCCTACCAGATTAATCTTAGAGATAAGAAGACTAGCCCCTATAAATATAGGGGTGAGGCCGGTTCATTGGCCCCCCAACACAAATCAATCACAAAGCCCTAGCTTTGAATCGTACCTTTACCTTTTTATTTACCTTTCTACAACCTTCATGGGTTTGCCTGGAAGACCTCCACCGGCCACACCACAACCGTGGTAAGCCTTGCTACTTCGCTCGTGAAGTACCTATTAATCTACATAACAAATTGTTATCGCCTTGTTACTTCGCCTGTGAAGTATCCGTTAATCTACGTAACAGATTGCTACCTTCGTTTCTCTACTACAACACTTAGCAGATTCGGTCTCTAGGCCGAATTGGCACTCGATCCCTATTTTGTTTGTAGGTTTTCACGTTCAGAGCCCCCTCGCCGGAGGTGTCCAGAGCCAGGAGACTGGTTTCGAAGGCTGCCAGAACACCCCTCGGCCGAACCCTTGCTTCGACTACCCGTGCCAGACTGTCACGATTTGGCCTTTCATAGCTTTCAAGGGTTCATAAGCCAAATCATACTCAATTAAAGCATAAGCCCACTTTTCGATTCTCCTACTTAGAATCGGCTTTTGAAACATGTACTTTATAACATCGGTTTGACAAGTAACAATAAATGTCTAGATAGAAGATAGTGGCGAAGTTTAGTGCATGCATAATAAAGTGATAATCATAGACGCTCCAAGAACATGTACCTCATTTTAGCATCTAATAGGCGGTGAGTCAAGAACGTGATTGTTGACACAAAAACGTACCCCCACACTTAGCTCGATTCGACAATCCAAAAACATTGTGAGACATTGACGTCGCGTTTCGACAACCCTTAATTAGTGGTAAGGGGAAAACAGAGTGCTAGGTAATCAAACAAATATTCAGGATTAAAGTTCGATTAGCCGAAATAAATAATGTTAGATCTAATCGGCCAATTTAAGCCGATTAGGTAGGAAAATAAAAAAGGCGGTCAGACCAGCTAAGTCAAGCAGGTCGGACTGTGCTGAATAGATAATTTTAACGATAAAATAACGAAGGAGTCCAAAGCATCCCAAAGGGGCTTCGGCATATCAGCCGGTCGGACCGGAGAAAGAACCCTGGTCGGACCAAAACCTGCGAAGGGGTCACCGAGGGTGTCCCCGTCATTTGGGTGTGGAGTAGTCCGAAACACCCCAAAGGGGCTTTGAGTTTTTAGGCGGCTGAACCAGAGGCCAACCTTCGATCAGACCGAGGTTACACGAAGGGGCTCTAGTGATTGGCGCGAAGAGCCCTCGGATGTGGCGAACTTCTCCTGCGTGTGAAGACCTCGATGCGGAGGAGTCCGATCGGACCGGCCTTGAGGCGCTGGTCGGACCGAGGTGTGCTGGCAATGGGCTGACGACACAGCACACTCCGGTCAGACCGGGGAATACCCTTCGGTTAGACCAATAGACCCCGGAAGATAGCTCCTAGGCTCTAGCAATGTTCATAGATGAACCCGAATTGCCCTCAAATTCCTTTACGAGGAATTTGAGGGGAAAACCTCTACAAAGTAGGGAAAGATCGAATGCAATTCGGCCTAGAGACTGAATTCTCAAGTGTAATCAGGAAAACCGATAAAAGACGATAAGAACGATAAAAATCTATTACGTGGATTAAACGGGTGATTCACAGGTGAATCAAAAAGGCTTACCACTTCTACGACGTGATGCACGGAGGGCTTTCAGCGCAAACCTATGAAGATGGACTGAACTAATGCGAAAAGTAGATGAAAAGTAGATGTTCGATTCAAAACTAGGTTTTGAAGTATTGATCTGTGTATATGCCCTTTTAATCGGCCTCACCCCTTTATTTATAGGGGCTGGTCTCAAGTTCCACGACTCCTAAACTATGTAGGATTCGACCAAAAGTGGTTAGGATTTATTTAGAGATAAAAATAGCCCAGAATCAAACTCTATCTCTATTTCTAGGCTTGGGATGGTCTAACCGGGCCTACATGGCTGGTCGGACCGGCCTACCATGGCCAGTTGGACCGGCCTGTGCCAGGGAAGACATTTTTTGGCCCAAATTACCAAAATTAGATATTTTGACAATTTCGACCATTAATGCCATTTTTGCTATAAACAGTGATGATGTATTTTTTCCCTCCACCTCCTGAGTAAACACAACTCCTATCATGCTATCTTCTACAGCAACTGTTGGCGTAAAAGATTACGCTAACAGGTTTCTGTAGAATAGAAACTAACAAACGAAGTGTTTGCGAGGAGAACTGTTCTAAGCCTCCGAAAGGATAATAACTTAGAATAGTTCGAATGTGTGTATTGAATAACTTGTATTCGGTCCCTATTACAGGGTGAAATGGGGGGTATTTATAGGCCCAAATATTAAGGAAAAGACCTATTTACCCCTCTATTACAACCGACATAGTGGAAACTATTCGGCTCCCTTAATAGGGCTAAAATGGTAAAAGACTAATCTAATGAGATAAAAGATAAGTCTTCCATCTTAGCTGGCGGAAAAGATCTTGAAAAGCCTTAGTTCGAAGATGTACTCCGAACCAATGCCTATCTTCGTACTTCGAACTTGACTCCGGGTATCTTCGAAGATGAACGTCTGGGAACCTTCGAATCCGCTGTCTGCCTTTATGTTGCTTCGGCAATAACCCCGAAGATGAGATATTTTCCCCCAACAGTAGCCCCTCGAATACGCTTCTCCGTTTAACCTGTAACGTTAGGAGAGCAGTATACGGAAGGAAAAGATAACCAAACATAGGGGTTATTGGTTTTTAGTTCATCTCCGAAATGCATGAAGATATAAACTCCGAATCAGTCTTAGGATAATTGCTTTTCGAACTATCTTAGAACCGACTCAGGAAGTTCGAAAGTCTTTTAGACTTAGAGAAAATAGCCGTTAGCTTTCTGTTTCTAACGGAAACTGTAGAATGCGTTAATTTCAGAGAAAAGTAATGACAGGAATGCGAAACGGCATGGACTAACGGTAAAAAAGTAAAATCTAGGCTATAAATAAAAGGTCTAGAACTTACCCGGTTACCTTTTCACCGCTTTCTCGCAATCAAAAACCTTTTGAGCCCTTTGAGTTCTTGAGCCCTAGCCTCCAGTTTCTCCAAAGCAACCCAGTGACTGCAATGGCGAAGACCAAAGGTGCGGGGCCTTCAGCTTTGGCTAGGCAGCAGGCCGCAGCTGCAGCAGCGGCGGCAGCAATGGCGATGGCACCTCCGGCATCAGCAGCGACATCCGTGGCGGCAGGAGGGAGAAATCCCCAAAATGTCGATGATCAAGGTCTGTGCCCGCCATCAACAAAATATTTGGATCAATCTTTCCAATTGGGGCCTTCTACCTGCAAGAGAGAGTCATTGGCAATCGCAGTAGAAGGGAAAATTAGTACTGGAGTGATGATCCGCAAGCCCGGTAAAGAGCTTATTCCGTCACCAAGGCCCGGAGAAGTAGTTGTTTTCGAAGCCTTCTTCGAAGCCGGCTTGGGCCTTCCTGCAGTAGATTTCCTAGCGGAGGTACTCAATCTATTCCATGTAACCCTCCCTCAATTATCTCCGAATGCAGTAGCTAGACTGGCTATCTTCGAATGGGCATTGAGAGCCGAAGGTTGTGAGGGGAGGGCAGAGATCTTCGCTGCACTTCATAGAGCAACATGCCAACCAAAGACCTTAGTAGGCCCCGGAGGTGAAAAAGTAGTAGTAGCCTTCGGTAGTATCAACTTTAGGCTTCGAGATGAGTATGCCCTTCAGTTTCCTGCCAAGGCCATCAATGCCAGATGGTATACTGATTGGGTTCTGAGATGGTTTTATGCCGAAGTTGGGGCAAGCAGTCCTCTGGCCGGACCCCTTAAAGAAATCCAATTCCGGAAGGAAGCCTTAGTGCAACCCAACGAAGGTCAGCTCGAAGCCCGCGTCAACCTACTTCAGAAGATTAGCCGGAGGTTAAGCATGCGAGACTTAGCCGAAGAATTCCTCGGTCTGCAAATTTCTCCGCTGATGGCCAACTGGCCTATCATCTTCGAAGAGGATTCGGAAGGCGGTCTTCGAAAAATTGCTTCAACTTCGAGCCCTGCAGGTAACTTCGAAGACAATATGTTTTATTCATATTCATTCGAAGAAAAATTAACTTGATTTATTTTCCTTTTTTAGCTTCTTCAGCCCCTGTTACTTCGAAACAGATCATAAGGGCTTCGGAGAAGATTTTGGGCGCTCCAACTCCGACCGAAAAAGAATGGAGAGTCAAGTTAGTCGGAAGTTGGGAAAGGTTTAACAGAGTGTGGGGGATGCTGGGACTCACTCCACCCCCTCCGATGGATTGGGTGCCTTCGGAGAAAAGACCCAAAAAGAGAAAAGCCGAAGATGGAGCTTCGAGTTCCGCAAAGACTCCGGTGAAAAAGGTGGCTAAAAAGCCTAGAAAGCCTGCACCTCCGAGCCCAAGATCCTCAACCTCCGGTTCTAAGGAGGATGAAGGTAAACTATTAGTAAGGTTGATTGACGAAGATGCAGCTCAAACAGATATTCACATTGAAGATACTGTAGGTATGACGGAGTCTCAGGCTAATATTGAAGAAGTAAGAACTCCGGATGCTCAAGAGGAAGAGCAAATCGAAGCCCCTGTGGGCGAAGGTGAAGTTGAAGTTGCTACAACTTTAGTTTTGGATGAAGGGAGGACTGCTCAAGGAAATACTCCGGCAGTTGAAATTTTAACTTTGGATTCAGACGAAGACCTCACCTTTGATCCTCCGAGCAGTCCGATGCTTTTGCTTTTGCTCGAAGCACGATCCTTTGCTTTTGCAGAGCCCCCTTCTATAGAAGTACATCGCGAAGATCCAATTCAAGAGCCTTCGACAACTTCGGAGCCGCACCCGGAGGTCGCTCAACAGGGGCCTGGAAGGGGTAAAAAACATATAGAGCCTCTCCCTGCTCAAGGATCAACTTCGTCTGGATCAACAGATGAAAGTCGATCTACTGAGGGGGGGGGGCATCTACTGAAGCTCCGAGGACCTCAGGAGAACTCTCCGGAGCTTCGCCGAGCAGAAATGACCAGGAAGCTTCGGCAATGCTCCCTCTTTTAACTCCTTTTTTGGAGCAAAGAACTGGGCTTCGGAATCTGCTCAAACCTTTGGGTCGAGCCAGTCGCGAAGTCGGGGAGACAGAGCTAGTAGCTATTTTAAGCGAGGCAAAGAGTTCGGAGCTAAACGTTGCCATGGAATGAGCAGCCTACCAGGTACGAAACACCTTCGAAACAATAGCGAATTATACATGGATAATTTCTTACTTTGATTTTTTCTTTTCTTAGCAAGCGGTCTTGGCCCGTGCTGCAACTTTATCGGGCGAGCGTGAAATTGCTCAGCTTCGGGAAGAAAACGAAGCTCTTCAGCGCAACTTATCATTCTCTGAAGCTAGAGTAGCTCAAATGGATAATATAATTTCAACAGAACGCAGGGCCAGACAGGGCTTGGAGGCTGCAAATAAGGAGCTCGAAGCAGAAAGGATCGTGCTTCGAGCAAAACTCGAAAGGGTGCGGTTGGAGCATGCTAATGCGGGGTCCGAGCTTGTTAGGCTCCAAGAAGAAGCTAGCCAACTCCTAAATCAGAAGAATACTTTAACTACGGAGAATGCTAGGCTTTCCGGAGTTCTAGAAGAAACGACTTCGAGCAAGGATGCATTAATTGAAGAAAAGCTTAAGTCCGAGAAGGTAGCTACGGAGGTCATAGAACAGATGCTAGGTGTTCTGGAGTACTTCGGTACTACTGGATCAGTTCCTTCAGATGACAATGTCACTCTCTTGCGCCGGTTAAAAAGGATCCAAGGAGCAGCGAAGCAAATGAAGACGGCGGGTATTCGTTACGGAGAACTCTTCGGACAAGTGTCTGCCATCGGACTACTTCGTTACTACGAGGACTTGGGCCGAACAATCGCTCTGAGCGTAGAGGGCTCTATTACCTTCGACGACGAGCGGCTTTTAAATCCTTCCGATGGCGTGACTGCTGCCTGGCGAGCCTTTCAAACCTCATGGAGAGCTGAAGGTCGTTCTGCGATCAAGGCTTGGATCGATGTAGGCCAACGCCAGAAACAAGTTCGGAACCAAGCTTCAAGCAGTCAGCCTCCTCCGAACCCGCAGGTTTAGGAATAATTTAGGATTTTTGACTATGTAAAGCTTCGTGTTTATGAACCTTTATCAATGAAAATTTGTTTATCATATTTTTAGGCTTTGTCTCATACGGAAGATATCGAAGTGTTAGAAATTAACGACGAACTTCGCTCATTATGGAACACCTTATAACTTCTAAAGACTTACAAGCGTCCTCGATTTCTAATTCCTCGAGATGACTCCGGCGTAATTGCGCCCGAAGTAATCAAAGATGTATTGTCTTATATTAAAGAGGAAGAAAAAGAAGTTAACGTAAACACTTCGTCTTCTGAAGACACTATTTGGTCTGAAGACGAAGATGAAGTTCAAAATAAAAGATCTGAAGATCTTAGAAGCTGGGAAAGAAGCCCCGAACGGCTTCGAACTTGGGCCGAGCTTCAGCAAGAACAAAAGGATTTTAGAGCTTCGAAGGGGAGCAAGAGAGTTAAATGCAAAGTTATTAGAACTCCCGGTGCTGGAACTAGTCGTTCTGCCCCTAGCTCTAGGGACCGAAGAGGTCTTCGATTCCTTCTTGGTATAGATACCAATTTTTCATAATGTAATCTGTAAACACATTCGTTTGAATAATGAATACCGATTTAAAATTGTCTCCATATTTACTAGCCCCTCTTTGGGTATAAGCAACTTCGAAATGTATTCAAAGATGGTTATGCGCAAAGAAAAACTTCGGAGTACAATTTTTTGGGGGTTCGGAGCCCCTCTGCAATTTAAAGATATTTTAAAATCTTATAAAATGTCTTCGACTATTTACAGTCAGAAGAATGGCAATTTAGTACCTTTGTTTTATGAAAGAAATCACTTGAGATAACTTTCAAGATACTTTAGTATCTTAGATAATTTGTCACTTTGGACTGTGTTGACAGACATTCGAAGCTCATGGCTCAAATTCTGTTTTGCTTTAGCCACCTTCGGCTTATTTTTGCGATCTCTGTCGAACCAATGGTTCGGAGTTTGCAATGGTCTCTTTGGACTCTTTTCACGGATGTCTACCAGCCAGTGGCTTGGACTCCATATATTTTGGCCACCTTCGGCTCTTTTTGCGGAAGTCTACCAGCCAATGGCTTGGACTCCGCAGGATTTGGCCACCTTCGGCTCTTTTTCCGGAAGTCTACCAGCCAATGGCTTGGACTCCGCAGGTTTTGGCCACCTTCGGCTCTTTTTACGGAAGTCTACCAGCCAATGGCTTGGACCCCGTATGATGTGGTTTTGGGCTCTTTTACGGATGCCTACAAGCCGGTGGCTTGGACTCCGGATTATGTCAGCCCCCACGTCGGAAGCTTCGAACTTGCAGGTTCGAAGTCCGAAAATACAACCCAGCTTCATGACACTTCCCTCTCGGTCGACCCCGCGGTTCCAGTGCGTCCACTCGGAAGCTGGAAGTCTATGAGGGGAAGGCACTATCAGGATCATATGCTTTATTAATTTAGAAGATGATTACAAGCGAATTACAAGGAGCCCTTCTGCGAAGTATCGCTTTAGGTGCTCCGCATGCCAAGTATGTGCTAACTCTTCACCTTCTAAATTAGCTAACTTAAAAGAACCAGGGCGTCCTGAACGGACAATTAGGTATGGACCTTCCCATTTATTCCCTAACTTCCCTGGTGCTACAATGCTTCGTAGAACAAGATGACCCGGTCTTAGTTCATTGAGCTTAACCTTCGGGTCAAACCAAGCCTTCGTCTGCTGATGATACTTTGATAAATTTGCTACAGCTCGAAGTCTTGTTTCTTCTGATAAATCTAGCGAAGCTTGTCGTTCTTCTTCAATGTCCGGTTCGGTGCTGCGAAATGATCGTCCTTTGAGCTCCATTGGAGTCATAGCTTCATTTCCGAATAGTAGTCTGAACGGAGTAAAACCTGTGGACCTTGTTTGCGTAGTCCAAATGGACCACAAAATCTTCGGAAGCTCTTCGGTCCACAGTCCCTTTGCTAATCCTATTATTCTTCGATTTAGCCCTGATAAAATATTTCCATTGGCTCGCTCTACGGCTCCATTAGACTGAGGATGCCTCACTGCAGCAAAACATAACTGAATGCCTAGATCTTCGCAAAACTTCCTGAAGGGTTCTGCGTCGAACTGTGTTCCATTATCAACTGTAAGGTATCTAGGCACTCCGAACCGGCAAATGATGTTCTTCCAGAAGAATTTTTGTACATTGTTCGAAGTGATAGCTGTTAAGGGTTCTGCTTCTACCCACTTAGACAAATATTCAATAGCTACCACTGCGAACTTCAGATTTCCCTTGGCTACTGGAAAGGGGCCAATTAAATCCATACCCCATCTGGCCATAGGCCATACCGGAGCAATGACTTGAAGAGCTGTCGGTGGGCGATGACTCCGTCGACCCATCCACTGGCATCCTTGACAAGTGCGGACTAAGCTCTCCGCATCAGCTGTTATCGTAGGCCAATAAAGCCCCTGGCGAAGTGTTTTTCGTGCCAAAGCTCTAGGGGCTAAATGGCTACCACAAAGGCCTTCATGAATTTCTCGAAGAATTTCTTGGCCTTCAGCTTGAGATATGCATCGGAGTAGAGGGGAACATACTCCGGCCTTGTATAAAATACCGTTGATTATTTGATAATTTCTGGCTCTAAGCTTTAATCTTGACAGATGTGGCTCTTCGGGCAAATTTGTTCCTCCCTGTAAAAGTTCCATGATTGAATTTTTCCAATCTGTACTAGGGATGCAAAGAATCTCTGCCGAGGGAATTTGTGGCACCGAAGGTATATTGAGTTCCTCATAGAAAGCTTCTTCGGGCACATCCACAGCTCCGGCTGCAGCTTTTGCTAAGATGTCCGCTTGCACATTTTCTGCTCTTGGTATACCCCGAATGGAAATACCCTTGAAGTGTGCTTCGATTTTACGGATTTCTTCCAAGTACTTTGCAAGCTGTGGATGCCGAACTTGGAAACTTTTATCTACGTGCCCTGCTACTATCTGAGAATCTGTCTTTATAATAATTCTTGTAGCCCCTAGAGCACGTGCTTTTCGGAGTCCCAATAAAATCCCTTCATACTCCGCTATATTGTTGGTAGACTTAAAGTTGAGTCTTGCGGAGTACATTGCTCTTTGCCCTGAAGGTGAAATCAACACGGCTCCAATGCCTACTCCGGATGCTTGGAAAGCCCCATCGGAGTAAACAATCCAAACTCCGTCACTTGACTTCTCCGGAACCAAATTCGCAGGTGGAGTCCATTCTCCTACAAAGTCTGCTAGGACTTGTGATTTGATTGCTGTCCTTGCCAAGAAAGATATGCCGAAGGGTGCTAGCTCAACTGCCCACTTCCCAATCCTTCCAGTGGAATCTTTACTTCGGAGCATATCTCCTAAAGGATACGAAGTTGGTACAATTACATTATGTGCGAAAAAATAATGTCTTAGCTTCCTCGAAGCCATTATCAGAGCATAAACGAACTTCTCAAGTTCGGAGTATCTTGTCTTTGCTCCTGATAATGCTTCGGATACAAAATAAACAGGATTTTGGACCAACTTCCCATTGAAATCCACTTCTTTGACAAGGACTGCGCTGACAGCAGAACCTGTAGCTGCAAGGTAAAGGAGTAGGGTTTCGTCCGCAGTAGGCACCGTGAGTGTAGCAAGATTACTGAGATACTCTTTAATACCTTCGAAGCTTTTCTGACACTCCGGTGTCCATGCAAAATCTTCGGACCCTTTCAATGCTTTAAATATAGGCAAGCTTCTCTCCGCAGACCTTGATAAAAACCTGCTAAGTGTTGCCAGACGCCCAGTCAGCTTTTGCACTTGCTTTAAATTTTCCGGAGGAGCCATCTTCTGCAGCGCAGTTATTTGAGTAGGGCTAGCTTCAATTCCCCTGCTTGAAACTAAATACCCTAACAGCTTTCCAGCCTTAGCTCCGAATATACATTTTTCGGGGTTAAGACGGATCCCACATGCCCGAAGGCTATTGAATGTTTCTGCTAAGTCTAGGCTATGTTGGTGCTTTAAAGCACTCTTTATTACAATATCATCCATATAGGCCTCCACATTGCGACCTAGTTGATGACCTAGAGCCTTAGCAACTAGCCTCGAAAAAGTAGCCCCGGCATTTCTTAAGCCGAAGGGCATTCTTACATAACAGAAGACTCCCGAAGGAGTTACAAAGCTTGTCTTGATCTCATCTTCGCGCTTCAACCATATTTGATGATAACCAGAATACGCGTCGAGGAAGCTTAGTAACTCCGAACCTGCGGTGGAGTCAACCAATTGATCAATTCGGGGCATGGGGTAGGGGTCACGTGGGCATGCTTTATTCAAGGATGTGAAATCAATGCACATGCGCCACTTCCCGGAAGACTTCTTTCTGACGAAGACTGGATTGGCTAACCATTCTGTGTCAGCCACTTCTCTGATAATTCCAGCCTTCAACAATTTCTCAACTTCGCCCTTCGCTAGAGCAGCTCTTTCTGCAGACATTTTTCGGAGTCCTTGCCGAATAGGCCGGGCCTTCGGGTTTACAAGTAAACTATGTTCAATGATATCCCGATCGACTCCGGTGATATCTTCGTCAGACCAAGCGAAGACATCCAAATTTTCTTCCACCACCTTTTCCAAGGAGGTTGCAACTTCAGGAGGTAAATCTTTACCAAATTGAAATGTATAATCTTTACCATTTTTAACAATGACCTTCGTTGCAATTTCTCCTTCGGGACTTGGTCTCGGAAAAGACTTCTTCGAAGCTTCGGAGGAGGCTGAAAAAATTTCTTCATTATCTTGTACAGTGTTTACTTGTCTTGGATCAAGAGGGGGACCATGACCATATTCCGCCCTCCGAGCAATGGCTTGATCTCCGAAGACTGTAAGGACTCCTGCTTGTGTGGGCATCTTCATGCACAAATAATTGTGATGCGCCACAGCTCCGAACTGGTTTAGCATGCCTCTTCCGAAGATGACGTTGTAAGCATATGGGGCATCTACAACATCGAAGATTACTTCCTCAGTCCGGGGCAATAAACCTTCTCCGAAGGTAACTTCCAGGCCTATTTGGCCAAGTGCATCAAGCGGAGGTCCTGCGAAGCCTTGCAGAGGACGAGCCACTGGAAGGATATGCTTCCTGGAAATGCATAATTGATCGAAGGCTTGAACAAAGATGATATCTGCCGAACTACCTCCGTCAATCAACACCCTTCGAACTTCAATGCCCGCAATATCAGCAGTGATAACCAATGGGTCTGCATGCGGGAACTTAATACCAGCTGCATCCTCCGCAGAAAAAGATATCAGAACGTGAGACCACTCCGGCATTGCAGCTGCAGATGATGAAGTTCCGATATGGCCTACTTCTCTGACGTAGTCCCTTCGCTGTCTCTTGGACATGCTTCCGAGGGTACCTCCTCCGGAGATAGGGAGAACTACTCTTTTTCCTCTATCTTGCCCTTCCTCTTGCTTCGGAGGTGGCATAACATTGGCCACCGGAGGGTGTCTTGCAGCATCAAAGTTTTCTATCCGCACCACAGCCTGGACTGGCTCAGGGCGCGTTGCAGCTGGAACTCGGTCGGTAGTACCTCGACCCGAAGTTCTCTCTAGGTACTCTCCCCTCAGGGTAAGTATAGCCTTGCAAGTATTAGTTGCATGGCTTCGATTTTCTCCATGGATGCAGCAGAAAAGGGTCTGGCCCTTGCCAGCCGTTTTCCCTGGCGGCCTCCAGCCGCTGGCCTTGTTCCCCGTAGACTGTGGAGCTCTCTGTGTAAACTTCTGTGGGGGTGCAATATTCATGACTTCAGAACGAGGGTGCTTTTGCCCTCTTCTCCGATCATGTTGCACTTCGAAGACTGGTTCTTGCGGCTGTGCTGAAGTTTTCACTTCGACTTTGACTTCTTGCAATATGGACGAAGTAGCGGCAGTACTTCGAAGCCAACCTTCTTCTGACCTCGCATACTCCTCGAAGTATGCCATCAACTGAGAGACCGAGGAGATGCTTTTTCGATGAAGTTTATCCAGAAGGCCTTGATGGGTGACGCCTTCCCGAGCTGCATCAACTACCGAAGATGCAGACAACCCCCGGATTTGCGACTTCGTATGAGCGAAGCGCTTAAAATATTGCCTCAATGTTTCTCCGGGGAGCTGTTTCACCTGGAAAAGGCTTCCTGTTGACATGGGAGGCACGAAGGTGCCTTGAAAGTTGCTTATAAACTTCTTCTTCAGCTGAGACCATGAATTAATTGATCCTGGCTTCAAGGACCAGAACCACCTTAATGCCACTCCTTGAAGAGCTAAGGGGAAGCACTTCGCCATGGTGTCTTGAACTCCTCCGCTAGCTTCAATTGCTAGGGCATAAGAACGAACGAACTCTCCGGGATCTTCATCTCCGGCATACTTACAGAGCTTCGAAGTTTTGAACTTTGGATCAAAGCGAACTTTCTGCAGCTCAGGATGCAGCGGAGATTCATTATCGAAGGAGGCGTTCTCCGGGGCTTCGGGATAATCAAGATCGTCGTCTTCGGGCACTTCTGGGATAGTTGGGATGGCTTGAGAGAGAAGCCTGTTCGCAGCTTCCTGTCGCCACCTTGCTACTTCAGCTTGAAGGTTGGCCATTTGGGTGGCCATATCTCCAAGATTATCTTCATCTCCTCCGGAAGGGTCTTCCGGGTCTTGAGAACTAGTAGGATCAGTTCGAATTGGGATGGATGGTGGAGGAGGGACTCCGGGTGGTCGAAGTATGGAAGGGGTTGGCGGAGAAGCTTCGTATGTTCGAGGGATAGAAGCCCCTTCCGGAGTTTGCGGAGGGAATGCCGAAGACCCTCCGACTTCAACCGTGTCGAAGGGTATCTCTCCGGAGATCCGAGAAGACCTCCGAGTGGGATTGCGAGGTGCGCTCCGCTTAGGAGGCATGATGTAAGAGTTGGTAGAGAACGAAGTTTTCAAACTAGGTTCCCCACGTACGGCGCCAACTGTTGGCGTAAAAGATTACGCTAACAGGTTTCTGTAGAATAGAAACTAACAAACGAAGTGTTTGTGAGGAGAACTGTTCTAAGCCTCCGAAAGGATAATAACTTAGAATAGTTCGAATGTGTGTATTGAATAACTTGTATTCGGTCCCTATTACAGGGTGAAATGGGGGGTATTTATAGACCCAAATATTAAGGAAAAGACCTATTTACCCCTCTATTACAACCGACATAGTGGAAACTATTCGGCTCCCTTAATAGGGCTAAAATGGTAAAAGACTAATCTAATGAGATAAAAGATAAGTCTACCATCTTAGCTGGCGGAAAAGATCTTGAAAAGCCTTAGTTCGAAGATGTACTCCGAACCAATGCCTATCTTCGTACTTCGAACTTGACTCCGGGTATCTTCAAAGATGAACGTCTGGGAACCTTCGAATCCGCTGTCTGCCTTTATGTTGCTTCGGCAATAACCCAGAAGATGAGATATTTTCCCCTAACAGCAACGTATAGCTGAAACGGAATCCTAACTTTTGGTGCTCTTACCACAAGCGGTGAAGACAATCACTCCTTCAGTCTCTCAAAAGCACGTTGATGACTTGGGCCAAGTGAATTCAGCTTCGTTCATTAGCCGAAGTATGGGGACAAAAGCATCGATCTTGCCAAACAAGTTAGATATAAAGCGACACAAATAATTTACTTTGCCTAGTAACTTTTGTACATTCTTCTTGCATGTCGGCACTTCAAAGTTCTTTATCTTCTCAAGTCTCTTAGTATCAATCTCAATACCTCTTTCATGAATCATGAATCCTAAGAACTTTCCCCACCGACACGCCAAAAGCACACTTGAGCGGGTTCATTTTCAATCCATACCTCTTTCAGAAGCAACCCTCAAATCGGCTAAATGGTTGCCCATAGCATCTAATTTGACTACAACATCATCTATATAGACCTCTAGCATAACTCTTGCAAGTTGTTGTAGCAATTGTGTTAGCTACAACACAGGTTTTGTATGTGTATATGGTGTGTAGAATGAACCTCGAAGGGTTCTCTCAGAAAGAGAAAAGATTTATACTGGTTTGGACCTCCCCAAATGGATAATAGCCCTACGTCCAGTTTGTGGTGGATTTGGCGTAGTATGCCTCGGTGGAATCTAATGGATCTAGAGGCTTTCATGACCCTGGAGGAGCTGAACTATTACAAGGGCTTGGCTCTGCTTTTATAGGCACGCGGGCCAAAGGAAAAGACCTAAATGCCCTTTATAAGTCATAGGCTTTATAGGGGAAAAAATGAAAAAGGCTAGTCTACTATACAAAGTGCCCTATAGCTTTACAGACATGTCAGATAAACGTCACTTCTTGACTAGCTAATCGACATACTAGGGGTAGAGGGGCCCCTAGTATGACTTCTACACTATAGCAAAGTACATATATTTTCTGGGTTCGGAGTAGTGGCCGGAGCTCTTTGGGCGGAGGCTGTGATGAAGGGTTCGAAGGACACTCCGAAGCGAGCTTCGAAGCATACTCAGAACTGAACTCCGATCTGGGTTCTCGGGGAATTAGCTTCGAATCGGCTGAAGAGGGTCCGGAGACCGACTATAGGGAGCTCCGAAAGGAACTCAAAGGTTAACTCCAGAGATAGCCTGGAGGATAACTCCGAAGATAGCCCAGAGGATAACTCCGAAGATAGCCCAGAGGATAACTCCGAAGATAGCCTGAAGACTTGGTTTCTGGCAGACTTCAAAGGGGGCCTGGGGGCTTCGATCTGGAAGGCTTTGGAAGGAGTCCAAAGGCTTCGATCCGACGGGCTCCGAAGGGAGTCAGTAGGCTTGAATTGTGATGCTTCGAAATAACTCCGGTAAGCCAGAACCTGCCTCGACATTGTCGGGCTCCTGGCCGAAGGCCAATGGAGGCTGACGTCATTTGGCCCCTGTTTAAGGGAAAACTTATTCCCCAACAGTAGCCCCTCACCTGCAGCCCTTCGGAACGAAGGGGTTCGTGCGCCCTTTGGACAAATGACAGTAAAAATGGTAACTTGAGAAAAGACAGGCCTTCGGAGCTTGGACCGAAGGGGGCTTCGACTTGCGTAGGTAATAATTACCTACCTCGACTGTTAGAACGACCTCGGGGAGATCAGCTAACTTCGCAACGGCTATAAAATTGACTGTTACACTGCACCGGTTCGCTTCAACTTCACTTGAGGCCCACCTGTCAGTGGATTTGACATGGGAACCATCGGTATTTTTACCGCCTATAAATAGGGGTTTACCGCACACGGCTCCGACACACCTCTCATGTGCTTTCTTCTCAATGCCTTGCATCCTTCGCTCTCTTCTCTTCATCCCTAGCTTCGCGCGGAGCCAACTTCATAATCCTTAGCGCCCTTCGCGTCGAAGCTCCACAAAATGCAAAAGAAAGTTGCTTCGAAGAAGGCTTTGGCCCTGGGCTCGAGTTTGAGCTCTGCATAGGCGCAGGGAGCTGCTGCAGCAGTGGCGAAGCCTGCAGCGAGGCGATTGGGGTCGAGGGACCTTTGGTCGCCATTGGACAAATTTGAGCAAACTCTAGAGATGAGGGCTTCGATTTCAACGAAGGAGTCTGTCCGAAGGGCCTTCGCAGGGAAGATATCACCGAAGATCCAGCTTTCGGTGCGGGAGAAGTCGGAGGCCATACCAAGGCTTTCTTCGAAGCTGACCTCGGATTGCTAGTTGTAGGAATGCTGAGCGAAGTCTTCAAGGCCTACAACCTAGAGCTTCCTCAACTGTCACCAAACGCCGTGGTGAGGCTAGCCATCCTCAAATGGGCTATGAGGGATGAAGTCCGCGAGGGGCATGCCGATGTCTTCATAGCTCTTCATGACGCCAACTACCAGCCGAAGCCGAGGGAGGGAACAAACTACGTCAAGAGGGCCTTGGCCTTCGAAACTGCCAATTTTCAGCTTCGGAGGGAGTACCAGGACGCCTTCCCAGCGAGGGCCGCCAACAGCAAGTGGTACTCGAGGTGGGACCAAGAATGGTTCTACGCCTCAGTTGGCGCGAACTCTCCCCTTCGGAGTACTAACGTGCTAATCTCCTATCGACGCGAAGGCGTGGTAAAGACGAGCCCCGACACCCTTCGCTCGAGGATCCTGCTCCTACGGAAGGTGCCTTCCAAGATGATGTTGGCGTAAAAGATTACGCTAACAGGTTTCTGTAGAAGAGAAACTAACAAATGAAGTGTTTGCGAAGAGAACTGTTCTAAGCCTTCGAAAGGATAATAACTTAGAATAGTTCGAATGTGTGTATTGAATAACTTGTATTCGGTCCCTATTACAGGGTGAAATGGGGGGTATTTATAGGCCCAAACATTAAGGAAAAGACCTATTTACCCCTTTATTACAACCGACATAGTGGAAACTATTCAGTTCCCTTAATAGGGCTAAAATGGTAAAAGACTAATCTAATGAGAAAAAAGATAAGTCTTCCATCTTAGCTGGCAGAAAAGATCTTGAAAAGCCTTAGTTCGAAGATGTACTCCGAACCAATGCCTATCTTCGTACTTCGAACTTGGTTCCGGGTATCTTCGAAGATGATCGTCTGGGAACCTTCGAATCCGCTGTCTGCCTTTATGTTGCTTCGGCAATAACCCCGAAGATGAGATATTTTCCCCCAACAGATGAGCATGAGGGACCTCGCGGAGGAGTTCATTACCCATTGGCTCAGCCCCCTCGCGCGCTCTTGGCCGGAGGGCCTCTTTCAACCTTCGGGCTCGGAGGGCCTAAGCGGGGTGGTAAAAGAATGCCTTGGTAAGACTTCGAAGTCTTCGGAGGGCCGCTCTTGAAGTAAGGACTCTGAAGGAAGCCATCATGGCGGCGGAGCGTGTTGTCGGAGCCCCGACGCCCGAGGAGCAGGCTCAACAGCTCGCTCTAGTGGGGACTTGGGAACACTAGAATAGAGTGTGGACCTGGCTCGGCATCGAGGGGGTCCAAGCTCTGCCAGACTTCTCCAACCTTGCACCCTCGGAGAGCGGCTCCAAGAGGAAGAGGGTGGACAATGACGAACCCGACGCCTCGAGGGCTCGTTCAGAGGTCCCAACGACCGAAGCCCCTACTGCGGAGGAGGCAACAATCATGAACCCTAGAACCGGAGCAGAGCCAGCAAGGGCTCTGGTAGCAGCTACCGAGGTGGTGGCGAGGGCCGCGATGATGATGACTTCGGGCGTGGAGGTTGAGGCACCAACTTCGCAGCAAAGGGATTGGGGAGCACACATCGACCCCCCCGCCTTCGAAGAAATCTCTGACGAAGGTAAACACTTGAACATACTTCTCTTTTCATACGTGGATATTGACTTGAACTTTTTTGTAGAAGACAATGCCGGTGCGAGGTCCACCGCACCGAATCCGGCGGAAGCCTCCGGCAGCAGCAGCAGCAGTAGCAATTCGGAGTCCGACAGCTCCTCGTTTGAAGAAGACGGAGGCAATGGCCGCGGTGAAGGGGACCATCGAGACGGGGCCGAAGAGCACGTCGAGGTGGTGGACTGGAGCTCGGCTCTACTGGAGCCTTCACCGAAGGTTGAGGTGGAGGAGATAGTCCGGCCTCTGCAGCCTAAGGGGGCCGTGACAGAGGCGGCCATTCATGATTTTCATGAAGGCTGCACTGCTGCAGAGTCAGGGGGCTTGGTGGCTCAACTTAGCCGCTCGATCCCCTTCGACCTCTTCACAAATGTAAACAAAGCCCTCTTTCAGGTGAGTGAAGTCCTATACAGCCTTTGAGTCATGCTTGCTCTTCAATCAACACTTATGATTTTCTTGAATTCTTTCAGGCCTTCGCACTGAATGCCATAGCAGCAACCTCTGCGGACAGGCAGATGGCTCGCTTGGTGGAAGAGAAGGATGCCCTCCGACGTGAAGTCTCGGTGGAAGCCGCGCCGAAGCCTCAGCAGAGACTGCAAGGGCTGAGGCCGACAAGTCAAGGGAGGTCCTAGTCTCAGAGACCGACAAGCTTCGGGCAGAGCTTCAAGCTTCGGAGGAGGCCATAGCAAAGTTGGCAGCGGAGAACTTAAAGCTTCGCCAAGCCGGCCACTGCCTGCAAGACTGCGTTGTTCATAACGTCGACGAAGCCACTTTGAGCTTGACTGAGGTCCCCAAACAAATAGGGACCATGTGCTGGGTTCCAGACTTTTGCCTTTAGGACCCAATCGAAGACCGCGTCGAGTTCTTGAAGACGGTGGTTGCGACGGTGGAGATATCTCTAAAGGGCTTCGCCCTGATGGCCGGCTGAGTGGCGGGTCAAGGAGTGCCGCAAATGCTTCATGATTCGGGGTGCAACCACCTCGAGGCAGCGACCTCGGTGACTTCGGTGTCCTTCGGAGGCCAGCACCTGGTGACGCCTCCACCGGGCGTCCGCGGAGCCTGGCGCCGCCTTAAAGAGCCTTGGAAGGCCCAAGGCTGCGAAGCAGTCCTTGAACTCCAGAATTCCATCCGCCTTCACCGAGCCAGGGCACAGGCCTCGCCGGCTCAGCCTTCGACGTCGGCACCTCCGCCTCCGAAGGTGTAGATCTCCTTAGGCTCCTTGTAATTCTTAGTTGTAGGCTTGTAAAAACTTATCAGTTTATTAATATAAATGCGGAGGTACTTTATACTTGCCTAGGCTCAGCCTTCGAATGTTGACCTCAAAGTACTTGAGGACTCTAAAGAACTTCGCCAGTTATGGGTGGTCCTCGAGGTAGCTAGGTTCGAAGGCCCTCCTCGGTTCAAACTTCCGAGGGGTCCTACCGGCGAAGCCATTTCCGAAGTAGCCCAGGAGCTGCTGGCTAGCGTGAAGACGGAGCCCCTTCGGAGTTCTTCCTCCTCGCCAGACTTAAGTTGCTTCAAAGTAGACTTAAGTGGCGAAGAGGTACAACCTTCGAGTATGGCCTTGGCAGGCGACGAAGAATTATACTTCTCTACCTTCGACACGGCACCGCTTGTCTCGCAGACTTGGACAAACCTACAATGTTGAAGATGAGGTCTACGGACTTGGGGGCGTGCACGAACCGGACGTGGGAGAGCAGGCTCCGACGAGGCTTCGTCCAGCCAAGGGGGACATGGCCGGAAGAAGAGCAAGCGAGGGTCGGGGCCTTGAGCTCGCTTTTCTTAGGCTTAGATACAGACTACTCATAATTTTGTTTTTGAAGTGTATTTGTAACATATTTCTCAACTATAATTCAATGAATGAGATTTGTTGTATTTGCATACTTCGTCTACATGCTTCGCATGATTTGATTGTTTCGAACATTTTAGCTTGTCACGCTTGTAATGAGCATTACATTCGCACACTTCGCATACATACTTCCCCCCTTGCACGTGGCAGCTAGGGACTTAGTTGTTGCTGGTGCAGGAAATTAAAAATGCGAAGGAGTGCGCCTTTTTGTTGGCTTCGGATGCTTATATCGCATCGAGCGAAGGCCTCTTTTGCGCTTCGAATGCATTAATTTGGAGCGAAGCAAGGCTTCAGTGTAGCCAACACTCTACCTTATTGTGGATTGCGTCAATAGACAGATCGACCAAAGCAACCTAAGTTGAAGTGTCAGCTGGTACAACTTCTACATCGTCACTGTCCCACTAGATCAAACATTGGTGCAAGGTAGACATAATGTAGCAATTTGCGTGAATCAAATCACGCCCAAGTAATACACTATAGTTACCTTGCACATCAACCACGAAGAACGTTGTCGGAAACGTCTTGTTGCCTACTGTTAGCTCAAAAGAAAGTATGCCTTTGGCCTTAGAGCTCTCACTATTGAAGCCCTTCAGCGTCAGGTTGGTCTTCATCAAGTTGTCTTCATTTATGTCGAGCTTCTTCAATAGAGAGTATAACATCAGGTTGACGGTGGTGCCTCTGTCTATAAGCATCCTAGAGATCGGCTTCCCGTCAATGTGTCCCTTGACGTAGAGAGGCTTCAAGTGATGAGTCGTATCTTCGGGCTTCTCAAAAATGGCCTCCCATGGACTGAGGCTCAACTGAGCGATCTCGGCCTCGTCCTGTGGTAGCGTGAACTTGGCGGGAAGCGTGATGATGCTTATGTCCATCGCTTGATGAGGGGGTCCATCGGAGACAGGCGTATAGTCAGACCATCCTCATCGTCGCTCGAAGCAGGAGCAGAGTTGCTTAGTACAACCGGCTTGAGCTTCCATACTTGTTTCATCACTGGTCAGGGACGGATCTCCTAAAAAATGGCATCCCACTCATCCTCGGATTTCTTCTCGTGCATCTCCTATGCTCGAAGATGATGTAGCCACCTCTTCTGGGACTTAGTCATACATGGAGGTACCCACGAAGGTTGTGGCTTAGTGCCGGGCGCCACAAACTTGCTAAGCATGGTGGGGACGCTTTCCTGCATCATGTCGGTCGAACCAGCCTTACTGGGCCAGTCTCACTGGGCCCTATCGGTTGGACCAACCATGGTGGGCTGGTTTGATCGGCTAGTTTTGGATGACCGAAAAAGGCTGGTCGGACCAGCCACATTAGGCCGGTCAAACCAAAGTGGTGAGGGTTGTCTAACCGACCCTAGGGTTGCGGTCAGGCTGACAGTCTTCTCCTCAGCTGCCCTTTGCGGATCGCCTCCGTCTTGCTCCGATGGGGTCCCCTTAGGGATTTGGATGTCTTGGGACCCCACCTTATTGACTACGATGGCCTCAGACATCTCCCCTATATGCCCTCGTGGTGTGACAGACAACTTATCGAAGACATCACCCCTTGCTGCATACATTTGAGTCTGCATGTTATAAAATTCGGAAGGCACGAAGGGAGCAACATAGTAGGGGGTAGGGTGCCCGGGAGGCAAAAAGTAACATGGAGGCCACTGTGTTTTTATCAAGTGATACAGTGGTGGAGGAAAGGGTGGCTCCAGCGGTCTTTCCTATCCTGGGAAGAACTCATCTCCCCACGGAGAGTTTGACCTCCTTGGTGGTCCTGACCTAGTGTTTGCCTTCTCGTCCCTCTTCTTGTGCTTTTGTAGCAGCATCTCATATGTCACCTTCAACTTCTTGCGGGCTCCAGCCGAAGAGAACACGTTGGTGTTCACCTTCCACACTCCTACCTTAGGATTCTTCATCACAAGTGTGTGTGTGCGAGGCTCTCTGATCACGACCTCCTTCCACTTAGCCGACCGAGCCTGCTCGGGCCGAATCAACACCTTCTTCCCATCGGGATCAATGGTCTTCACGGGGAAGGGATCTTGGTCAAGCTTCATCTTAGGACTAGTGTCCAACTTCAATCGTCCTTCTTCCATGGCCGGTTGAACCTATCAATGAACAACATTTCAATCGTTAGTAGAGTGAGAGTGTGAATCATGCCACTTATAGTAATCGTGTTTCTTCAAGTCATCAGAAGTTGGAATGATGTGACCCTTCGGCAATCTGAGGAGTTTGTTTTTCAACAGAAAATTGAATATCTTGTCGCAATTGGTCACGTCAAATACATATTTTACTTCACTAGGCCGACTCCTAGCTGGAGATGGCCGCAACTTAGAGCAGGTGACGGGCTTGGACTTACTAGACCAACTCGGAGTGCTCTAGGACGTGCACCTCGGTCTTAGGTTTATTAAAAGTCTTGGTGAGTTTCTTACTTTTGGATCGGCTTTCCAGAACTAGAGCCTTTTTAGTGCTTGAATAACCTCGAGGAAATCCTAGCCATCTAGCTTCTCCTTAAGTTCGGAGCGACCAAGTCTCTCTCAGAAATGTTCAGGCTAAAACATCGGTCTGTAGTGTCCCTAAAGCGCCTATTGTACTTGGAGACACTCTCACTAGCCTTCTTCCTAAATGATGTCAAATAAGAGAGCCTAAGTTCGGTTTCCCCACTATAAAAATAGTCGTGGAATGTCTGCTATAGCTAGGCCCAAGTCTGTATGGTGTTCGGCGGTAGCACCAAAAACCAAGTAAAAATGGTACCGGAAAGCGATAGAGAAAATAACATAAGCTTAAGCGCATACGACCCACTAGCTTTGCCACATTGTGCTAGGAATTGACCTATGTGCTCTAGTGTGGTCTTGCTACCTTCACCGTTGAATTTAGTGAACTCGGGAACCCTAAAGCCGCACAAATATGGGATAGTGTCATAGTGGTCCGGGTAGGGCTTGTGGTAAACCCTAGCCCGATCTTGAGGTGTGAAACCCGTACATTCCCTAAATACCGCTGAATTTGATCTTCTATGTCATCCACGCCTCTTGCCTATGCGCATCTCTCATGGGGGCATGACATGTGGTGGTATCTCAGCGAGTCGGCTGTGTGGCTCCTCCTCTCATGTCGGTTCGTGATAAGGGACATGCTTGGGCCTATATGGGTAAGCAGAAGAAGGAGGCGCGGGCAACGCAGGAAAGGGTATCGTAGGCGTGGGTGGAGGGCACACGTAATTGGTGGTAGGGGCGGTTTGACCAAACATAGGGTCGGTCTGACTAAGGGATTAATGCCCAGTTGGACCGGCCTGATGGCTGGTCTAACCGACTGTTATTGGTTGCTAAGGCGGACACCTATCGGTCTGACCGGCCCAAGGGCCGGACTGACCAACAAGGTTGAATTCGGTCTCAGCCATAGATGACATGGGTGGAGACACGATGGTTTTCCTGGTACTCCAGTCGGTTCTACCGTGTATGTGATGAACAGGGGGTACACTAGCAATCGGGGTTGGAGAAGTGGCCTCGAAAAAGCTGAATCTCCTAAACATTGCCACCATCCTAGAATTGACTTCGGGCCCTAGACGATTTACAAAAGTGGCACAAACGACTTGATCTACTGTCTGTGGTGGCTATGTTTTTCTCGATGTCCAGGGAGGATATTGGAGGGGATTACGGTGTTACCTTGCTTCCGGAGAGGTCGGGGATGTTGGTATCACTCTTGACGAAGCCCCCATGGGTCTTAGTAAAGCGCCAAAGCATCATAGCGTAAAACTCCTTCGTCTTGGCCTCGATCTCTTCCCAATCTTCCTCGGAGAGGTCGTCCAGGGTGGGGAGGATAATGTTGATGTCGTCAACCTCCGCGCTCCCCACCGGGTCAATCGGCGTCGCGGGTGCCATTGATGTAGATGTAGTAGATGTACCCATCGCCGATGTAGTAATATTTGGCATGTTGTCCCCAACGGAGTCGCCAAAAAGTGTGTTGACGCTAGAATTTGCCGATCAAATTACCAACACACTAACGCCGATTCGACGATCCAAAAGCACGTGAATATCTAAGGATAACCCTAGGCAGAACACGACGCCCACAACGCGTTCTAATGACCCTTGATATTGACAAGGGAGGGTGGAGTCATAAGGCAATTAGATTACACCTAGGGATGCAACACAATTGGCCAAGATGTGGAAAAAACAATCAACTAGCCAAATCAGGGTAGTTGAACTGAAGCAGTAGGGTCATTCAGACCAACCTAGACGGGCTGATCAGACTGGGGATACCCAAGCGGGTCAACCATGAAAGTAGAGAGGAAGATGCCCGGGGCCGACTTCGCCTAGTCAGTTAGACCGACAGTTCATCGTCGGTAAGACCGACACGCACTGGCCGTCAGTCAGACCGACAGCGGTAGATCCCATCGCTCGGGTTTTCGGCGATCGCCTTGATGTTGATATCTCGGTGTAGGTATTCTTGGTGGAGAAAATAAGGATGAAGACTCTGCAAAAAATACAAAGAGATCAAAGGCAATTTGACAAAGAGACCGAATCACCGGTAAAAACCGATAAAACCGATAGAAATCCGTTATGTGGATTAAACGAATGATTCACGGACGAATCAACAAGCCTTAATGTGATTACGACGCGACATACGAATGGTTTACAATGCAAACCAATAAAAATGGACGTTACTTGGCTAATCCTACGGCAAGGAAAATAGATTGAAAGTAAAGAATGATTCAAGGTAAATAATAGATTGGATATATTAGGGTTCTTGGGGGTCCCTTGAATTGGCCTTGCCCCTATATTTATAGGGGTTGGTCTCAACGTGCATGGGCTTTAATCCACTAAAGAAACACGTCCAAGTGGTTAAGATTTGATTGGGGATAAAATTTACCCGAAATCAGCCAATTTGAATCGGACTCAGATTGGACTGGTCTAACTGAGCCCACATGGTCGGTCTTTTTGATAGCAAAAAATGGCATTAATTGTCAATATTATCAAAATATCACTTTTGGTAATAATACCAATAATATGCTGTTGGCGTAAAAGATTACGCTAACAGGTTTCTGTAGAAAAAAACTAACAAACGAAGTGTTTGTGAAGCAAACTGTTCTAAGCCTCCGAAAGGATAATAACTTAGAATAGTTCGAAAGTGTGTATTGATTCACTTGTAATCGGTCCTCATTACAGGGTAAAATGGGGGGTATTTATAGGCCTAAACATTAAGGAAAAGACCTATTTACCCCTCTATTACAACCGACATTAAGGAAACTATTCGGTTTCCTTAATAGGGCTAAAATGGTAAAAGACTAATCTAATAGAATAGAAGATAAGTCTTCCATCTTAGCTGGCAGAAAAGATCCTGAAGGACTTTGGTTCGAAGACATACTTCGAACCAATGCCTGCCTTCGGGCTTCGAACCAGGTTCCATACACCTTCGAAGATGGACTTCGGACAATCTTCGAACTGGTCGGCTGTCTTCATGCTGCTTTGGCAATAACCCTGAAGATGAGATATTTTCCCCCAACAGTAGCCCCTCGAATACGCTTCTCCGTTCGACCTGTAACGTTAGGAGAGCAGTATACGGAAAGAAAAGATAACCAATCATAGGGGTTATTGATTTTTGTTTTATCTTCGAAATACATGAAGATATGAACTTCGAATCAGTCATAAGGTAATTACTTTTCGAACTATCTTAGAACTGATTCAAGAAGTTCGAAAGTCTTTTAGACTTAGAAAATATAGCCGTTAGTTTCTGTTTCTAACGGAGTTATACGAAGCGTTATTTTCGGAGGAAAATAACAGGCGGGAATGCGAAAGGGCAGAGCTCAAACGGTAACAAACGGAAAGTTAGACTATAAATAAAGAACTCCAGAACTTACTCGATTACCTTTTCACTGCTTGCTCCCAGTCAAAAGCCTTTTGAGTTCTTGAGTTCTTGAGCCCTAGCTTTCGAGTTCTTGAGTCCTAGTCCCCACTCTCTCAGATCGATCTAGCGATTGCGATGGCGAAGACCAAAGGCTCTGCACCTCCTTCAACTTTGGCTCGTCAACAAGCGGCTGCGGCAGCGGCAGCGGCAACAGTGGCGGCGACGCCTTCGATGCAGGCGACAACTTTCATGGCGGCAAAGGGAAAAAATCCCCAAATCGCCGATGATCAAGGTCTGTGCCCTCCATCGACCAAATATCTGGACCAATCCTTTGAATTAGGACATTCAACCTGCAAAAGAGAGTCCCTGGCAATGGCAGCAGGAGGAAATATAGGTGCAGGAGTTATGATTCGAAAACCAGGGAAAGAAGCAATCCCATCACCAAGACCCGGAGAAGTCGTAGTGTTCGAAGCTTTTTTCGAAGCAGGCTTGGGCCTCCCTGCTGTAGATTTCTTGGCTGAAGTCCTTGACTTGTTTCATGTAACTCTCCCCCAGCTGTCTCCGAATGCTGTAGCTAGATTAGCTATCTTCGAGTGGGCTCTAAGAGCCGAAGGTTGTGAGGGGAGGGCTGAAATCTTCGCAGCATTGCATAGAGCAACTTGTCAGCCGAAGACCTTCGTAGGCTCCGGAGGTGAAAAAGTAGTGGTTGCCTTCGGAAGCATCAATTTCAGGCTTCGAGATGAATACGCTCTGCGATTCCCTGCTAAGGCCATCAATGCTAGATGGTATACTGATTGGGTGCTGAAATGGTTCTATGCCGAAGTCGGGGCAAGCAATCCTCTGGCCGGACCTCTTAAAGAAATCCAGTTCCGAAAAGAAGCTTTGGTGCGTCCTGACGAAGGTCAATTCGAAGCCCGTCTGAACTTGCTTGAGAAAGTTAGCCGAAGACTCAGTATGCGGGATTTGGCCGAAGAGTTCATCGGTCTTCAAATTCCTCCGTTGATGGCTAACTGGCCTATTATCTTCGAAGATGATTCCGAAGGTGGTCTTCGTAGAATTAACTTGACTTCAAGTCCTACAGGTAACTTCGAAACCAACATGCATAGTACATATTTACTTCGAAGAAAGATTAACTTGAATTATTTTTTAGCTTCTTCAGCCCCTATTACTTCAGAGCAAATTGTAAGGGCTTCGGAGAAGATTCTGGGTGCTCCAACTCCGTCAGAAAAAGAATGGCGAATCAAATTAGTCGGAAGTTGGGAGCGATTTAACAGAGTATGGGGAATGCTGAAACTCACTCCTCCCCCTCTGATGGATTGGGCACCTTTGGAGAAAAGGCTTCAAAAAAGAAAAGCCGAAGCTGGAACTTCAAGTTCAGCAAAAACTCCGGTGAAGAGGGTGGCTCGGAAGCCGAAGAACCTCGCACCTTTAGATCCTATACCTTCGAGCTCCAGAGCTTCGGTCGGAGTCCGGAGAAAATGTTGATCAACCAAGGACTTCGGTAATTCAAGAAGATGTAGCTCAGGACGAAGTTCCTGTGGATGAAAGTGGGGTCGAAGTCACTATGGCTTTGATTCCCGAAGAAGCAGCGAGGACTACCCAGGACGATGCTCCTGCAGTCCATGATTCAACGGCTGATTCAGATGAAGAATTAGCTTTCGATCCACCAATTAGTCCGACAACAACTCCTCCACGGACTGCCGAAGGTAGAATTCGAAGAACTTTTGTATTTATTTGAATTTTTATACTATGTATAATGCTTTTGATTGTTTTGCAGAACCCACTTCTATGGAAGAAGTCCGCCAGGAGGAAATAATTCCTGAACCTTCGACGACTTCGGAGCCAGCCCCAAGAGTTACTCAAAAGGGGCCTGGAAGAGGCAAAAGACAAATAGAGCCCCTGCCTGCTATAAGCTCCGAATCAACTCTGTCTGATTCAACAGACGAGAGCCAATCTTCCAGGGAGGTTCGAACTCCAGTGGCTCCGAAGTCCGCAGGCCAAAGCTCCGGTCCTTCATTGAACGAAGATGACCAAGAGGCAATAAGCATGCTCCCCTTGCTGGCTCCTTTCTTAGGGCAAACAACTGGTCTTCGGACTTTGCTCGAACCTTTGGATCGAGCTAGTCGTGAGATAGGGGAGACCGAATTAGTGGCCATCCTGCGCAAGGCTGACAGGACGGAGCTTAATGCCATTATTGAACGTACAGCTTATCAGGTATGAAACAACTGCAAATTATTATAGAATTTATCTTCGAATGAATATTTACTTTGATTTTTACTTTGGCAGCAAACTGTCTTGGCCCGAGCTGCAAGTCTATGCAATGACGAAGAAATCGCTCGGCTTCGGGAAGAAAATAGCACTCTTCGAAGGAATTTTAACATCTCTGAAAGTCGAGTGACTCAAATGGACAATATAATATTAACAGAGCGAAGGGCCAGGCAAAGCTTGGAGGTTGTAAAGAAAGAGCTCGAAGCGGAAAGGATTGTGCTTCGAGCAGAAGTTGACAAACTACGGACGGAGCATGCTACTGCAGGGTCTAGGCTCGTCCGGCTTGAAGAGGAAGCTAGCCAATTGTTGACACAGAAAAATACTTTGACCACTGAGAATGCTAGGCTTTCTGGGGTTTTGGACGAAGTTACTTCGGCGAAGGATGCGCTGAACGAAGATAAGTTGAAGTCTGAGAAGGTGGCTGCGGAGGTTATGAATCAGTTGTTAGAAGTCCTGGAGTACTTCGGTACTACTGGAATTCTCCCTTCTGATGATAACATCAGCCTTCTGCGTCGGTTGAAAAGGATCCAAGGGGTGGCAAAGCAGATGAAGACGGCGGGCATTAGATACGGAGAACTCTCCGGACATGTGTCTGCTGTTGGTCTACTTCGCTATTACGAGGATTTGGGCCGATCAATAACTCCGGACGCAGGAAGAGGTCCAATCACCTTCGACGACGACCGACTTCTCAAACCTTCCGAAGGTGTAGCTGCTGCTTGGCGGGCCTTCCAAACTTCGTGGAGAGCCGAAGGTCGATCTGCGATCAAGGCTTGGATTGATGAAGGCCAACGCCAGAAGCATGTTCGGAGCCAAGCTTCGAGCAGCCAACCTCCTTCAAACCCACAGGTTTAGGAATGTTTTAGGATTTTTAACCGTGTAAAGCTTTGTGCTTGTAAACATTTATCAATGAAAATCTTGTTTGTCATATTTTTAGGCTTTGCCTCTTATCGAAGATATCGAAGTGTTAGAGCTTAACAGCGAACTTCGCTCACTGTGGAACACCTTCGAACTTCTAAAGAGTTATAAGCGTCCTCGATTTCTTATCCCTCGAGATGACTCCGGCGTTATTGCGCCCGAAGTAATCAAAGACGTATTGTCTTATATTAAAGAGGAAGATAAAGAAATCGACGCAAACACCTCGTCTTCTGAAGACACTAACTGGTCCGAAGACGAAGGTGAAGCCCAAAATAAAAGATCTGAAGGTCTTAGAAGCTGGGAGAGAAGTCCTGAGCGGCTTCGAACTTGGGCCGAGCTTCAACAAGAACAGAAGGATTTTAGAGCTTCGAAGGGGAGAAAGAGAGTTAAACGCAAAGTTCTTAGAACTTCCGATGTTGGAACTAGTCGTTCCACCCCTAGCTCTCGGGACCGAAGAGGTCTCCGATTCCTTCTTGGTATAGATACCAATTTTTCATAATGTAATCTGTAAACACATTTGTTTCAATAATGAATGCCGATTTAAAATTGTCTCCATATTTACTAGCCCCTCTTTGGGTATAAGCAACTTCGAACTGCATTCAAAGATGGTTATGCGCAAAGAAAAAACTTCGGAGTACAATTTTTTGGGGGTTCGGAGCCCCTCTGTCATTTTTAAAGATCTTTTGAAATCTTATGAAATGTCTTTGACCTTTGTAGTCAGAAGAATGGTAACTTGGTACCTTTGTTTGCTTTACGAAAGAAATCAATTAAGATAACTTCGAGGACACTTTAGTGTCTTAAGAAATTTGTCACTTTGGACTTATATGAACAAACATTCGAAGCTCATGGCTTAAATGCTGTTTTGCTTTAGCCACCTTCGGCTGTTTTTTGCAGAAATCTACCAGCCGGAGCTTGGATTTCGCAGAAATTGTAGCCACCTTCGGCTATTTTTGCAGAAGTCTACCAGCCGGAGCTTGGACTTCGCAGAATTTGGCCAACTTGGGCTCTTTTTTGCAGAAGTCTACCAGCCGGAGCTTGGACTTCGCAGAATTTGGCCAACTTGGGCTCTTTTTTGCAGAAGTCTACCAGCCGGAGCTTGGACTTCGCAGAATTTGGCCACCTTCGGCTCTTTTTACGGATGTCTGCAAGCTGCAGCTTGGACTCCGCAGATTTTGGCCACCTTCGGCTCTTTTTACGGAAGTCTACCAGCCGAAGCTTGGACTCCGTAGAATGTGGTATTGGCTCTTTTACGGATGCCTACAAGGTATCAGCTTGGGCTCCGGATGGATTTCAGCCACCACACCGGAAGCTTCGACTTTATGGGTACGAAGTCCGGAAATACAACCCAGCTTAATGACACTTCCCTCTCGATCGACTTCTGTCCCAGCGCGTCCGCTCGGGAAACTAGGAGTGTCAAGGGGAAGGCAACCATCAGGGTGTATGCTTTATTAATTTAGAGGTGATTACAAGCGAATTACAAGGAGCCCTTATGCGAAGTATCGCTTTAGGTGCTCCGCATGCCAAGTATGTGCTAACTCTTCACCTTCTAAATTAGCTAATTTAAACGAACCAGGGCGTCCCGAGCGGACGATTAGATATGGACCTTCCCATTTATTGCCTAACTTCCCTGGTGCTATAATGCTTCGTAGAACAAGATGACCCGGCCTTAACTCGCTGAGCTTAACCTTCGGGTCATACCAAGTCTTCGTCTGCTGATGATACTTTGATAAATTAGCTACAGCTCGAAGTCTTGTTTCTTCTGACAAATCTAACGAAGCTTGTCTTTCTTCTTCGACGTCTGGTTCGGTGCTGCGAAATGAGCCCCCTTTGAGCTCCGTTGGAGTCATTGCTTCATCTCCGAATAGTAGTCTGAACGGAGTAAAACCTGTGGACCTTGTTTGCGTAGTCCGAATGGACCATAGAATCTTTGGAAGTTCTTCGGTCCACAGTCCCTTTGACAACCCTACTATTCTTCGATTTAGCCCTGATAAGATATTTCCATTGGCTCGCTCAACGGCTCCATTCGACTGAGGATGTCTCACTGCAGCAAAACATAGTTGAATGCCTAGGTCTTCGCAAAACTTCTTGAAGGGTTCTGCGTCGAACTGTGTTCCATTATCAACCGTGAGATATCTAGGCACTCCGAACCGGCAAATAATGTTCTTCCAGAAGAATTTCTGTACATTATTCGAAGTGATAGCTGTTAAGGGCTCTGCTTCCACCCACTTAGAAAAATATTCGATAGCTACCACTGCGAACTTCAGATTTCCCTTTGCTAACGGAAAGGGACCAATTAGATCC
Source organism: Zizania palustris (assembly GCA_019279435.1). Lineage (NCBI taxonomy): Eukaryota > Viridiplantae > Streptophyta > Magnoliopsida > Poales > Poaceae > Zizania > Zizania palustris. The sequence goes on from JAAALK010000079.1 coordinate 26,582,802, forward strand.
ATACCCCATCTGGCCATAGGCCATACCGGAGCAATGACTTGAAGAGCTGTTGGTGGGCGATGACTCCGTCGACCCATCCACTGGCATCCTTGACAAGTGCGGACCAAGCTCTCCGCATCAGCTGTTATTGTGGGCCAATAAAGCCCCTGGCGAAGTGTTTTTCCTGCCAGAGCTCTAGGGGCTAAATGACTTCCACAAAGGCCTTCGTGAATTTCTCGAAGAATTTCTTGGCCTTCGGCTTGAGATATACATCGGAGTAGAGGGGAACATACTCCGGCCTTGTATAATATACCGCTGATTAACTGATAGTTTCTTGCTCTGAGCTTTAATCTTGACAATTGGGGCTCTTCGGGCAAATTTGTTCCTCCTTGCAAGAGTTCTATAATCGAATCTTTCCAATCTGCACTAGGAATGCAGAGAATCTCTACAGAAGCAACTTGTGGCACCGAAGGTACATTGAGCTCCTCATAGAAAGCTTCGTCAGGCACATCCACAGCTCCGGCAGCAGCCTTCGCTAAAATGTCCGCTTGCACGTTTTCAGCTCTTGGTATACTCCGAATGGAAATACCCTTGAAATGTGCTTCGATCTTGCGAATTTCTTCCAAGTACTTTGCAAGCTGTGGATGTCGGACTTGAAAACTTTTGTCTACGTGCCCTGCTACTATCTGAGAATCTGTTTTTATAATTATTCTTGTAGCCCCTAGAGCACGTGCTTTCCGGAGTCCCAATAATATTCCTTCGTACTCCGCTATATTATTGGTAGACTTAAAGTTGAGTCTTGCGGAGTACATTGCTCTTTGTCCTGATGGTGAAATTAATACTGCCCCAATGCCTGCTCCGGATGCTTGAAAAGCCCCGTCGGAGTAAATAATCCAAACTCCGTCATCTGATTTTTCCGGAGTCAACTTCGCAGGTGGAGTCCACTCTGCTACGAAGTCTGCTAGGACTTGAGATTTGATAGCTGTCCTTGCTAGGAAAGATATGCCGAAGGGTGCTAGTTCTACTGCCCACTTTCCAATCCTTCCAGTGGAATCTTTGCTTCGGAGCATATCTCCTAAAGGATATGAAGTTGGTACAATTACATTATGAGCCAAAAAATAATGCCTTAACTTCCTCGAAGCCATTATCAGAGCATAAACGAACTTTTCAAGTTCGGAGTATCTTGTCTTTGCTCCTGACAATGCTTTATTCAGAGATGTGAAATCAATGCACATGCGCCACTTTCCGGAGGACTTCTTCCTGACGAAGACTGGGTTGGCTAACCATTCTGTATGGGCCACTTCTCTGATAATCCCAGCCTTCAGCAGTTTTTCAACTTCGTCCTTAGCTAAAGCAGCTCTCTCTGCGGACATCTTCCGGAGCCCTTGTCGAACAGGCCGGGCCTTCGGGTTTACAAGCAAACTATGTTCAATAATATCCCGATCGACTCCGGTAATATCTTCGACAGACCAAGCGAAGACATCCAAATTTTCTTCTACGACCTTTTCCAAGGAAGTTGCAACTTCGGGAGGTAAATCTTTACCAAATTGAAAAGTGTATTCTTTACCATCTTTGACAATGACCTTCGTTGCAATTTCTCCTTCGGGACTTGGTCTTGGAAATGACTTCTTCGAAGCTTCGGAGGAGGCTGAAAAAATTTCTCCATTATCTTGGACACTGTTTACTTGCCTCGGATCAAGAGGAGGACCATGACCATATTCTGCCCTCCGAGCTATGGCTTGATCTCCGAAGATTGTCAGAACTCCTGATTGTGTGGGCATCTTCATGCACAAGTAGTTGTGATGCGCCACAGCTCCGAACTGATTCAACATGCCTCGCCCAAAGATGACATTATAAGCATACGGGGCGTCCACCACATCAAAGATAACTTCTTCAGTTCGGGCTAGTAAACCTTCTCCGAAGGTTACTTCCAGGCCTATTTGGCCAAGTGCATCTAGCGGAGGTCCTGCAAAGCCTTGCAGAGGACGAGCCGCTGGGAGGAGATGCTTCCGGGAAATGCATAACTGATCGAAGGCTTGTACAAATATAATATCTGCCGAGCTACCTCCGTCAATTAGCACCCTTCGCACTTCTGTTCCTGCAATATCAGCAGTAATAACCAATGGATCTGCATGCGGGAACTTGATACCAGCTGCATCCTCCGCAGAGAAAGATATTGGAACATGAGACCACTCCGGCATTGTAGCTGCAGATGACGAAGTCCCAATGTGGCCTACTTCTCGAACGTACTCTCTTCGCTGTCTCTTGGACATGCTTCCGAGGGTACCTCCTCCGGAGATAGGGAGAACTACTCTCTTCCCTCTATCTTGCCCTTCTTCTTGCTTCGGAGGTGGCATAACATTGGCCACCGGAGGATGCCTTGCAGCATCAAGATTTTCTATCCGCGCCACAGCCTGGACCGGCTCCGAGCGCACTGCTGCTGCCGGACTTCGGTCGGTACTACCTCGACCCGAAGTTCTCTCCAAGTATTCTCCCCGAAGGGTAAGAATAGCCTTGCAGGTGTCAGTTGCATGGCTTCGATTCTCTCCATGAATACAGCAAAAAAGGGTCTGGCCCTTGCCAGCCGTTTTCCCTGGCGGCCTCCAGCCGCTGGACTTGTTCCCCGCAGATTGTGGAGCTCTTGGCGCAAACTTCTGCGGGGGTGCAATGTTTAAGACCTCAGAGCGAGGGTGCTTTTGCCCTCTTCTTCTATCATGTTGCACTTCGGGGACTGGTTCTTGCGGCTGAGCCGAAGTCTTCACCTCTGCTTTAACTTCTGTCAACACTGTCGAAGTAGCAGTAGTCCTCCGAAGCCAACCTTCTTCTGACTTCGAGTACTCCTCGAAGTACGACATCAGCTGTGATACCGTAGTGATGCTCTTTCGATGCAATTTATCCAGAAGGCCTTTATGACTGACGCCTTCCCGAGCCGCATCAACCACTGAAGATGTAGACAGCCCCCGGATTTGCGACTTCGTGTGAGCGAAGCGCTTGAAGTACTGTCTCAATGTTTCTCCGGGGAGCTGCTTCACTTGGAAAAGGCTCCCTGTCGACATGGGGGGCACGAAGGTGCCCTGAAAGTTACTTATGAACTTCTTCTTCAACTGTGACCATGAAGCGATTGATCCTGGTTTTAAAGACCAGAACCATCTTAACGCCACTCCTTGAAGGGCTAACGGGAAGCACTTCGCCATAGTTTCTCTGTCTCCGCCACTAGCCTCGATTGCTAGGGCATAAGAACGCGCAAACTCACTAGGATCTTCATCTCCGGCATACTTGCAAAGCTTTGAAGCTTTGAACCTCGGATCGAAGCGAACCTTCTGAAGCTCGGGATGCAACGGAGATTCATTGTCGTAAGAGGCGTTCTCCGGGGCTTCGGGATAATCGAGATCGTCGTCTTCGTGCACTTCGGGGATAGCTGGGGTGGCTTGAGGACGAAGCCTGTTCGCAGCCTCTTGCCGCCACCTCGCTACTTCGGCTTGAAGATTGGCCATTTGAGTGGCCATGTCTCCAAGGCTATCTTCATCTCCTCCGGAAGGACCTTCCGGGTCTTGAGAGCTGGTATGATCAGTTTGAATCGGAATGGAGGGTGGCAGAGTGGCTCCGGGTGGTCGGAGTGTGGAAGGGGTTGGTGGAGAGGCTTCGTATCCTCGAGGGATAAAAGCCCCTTGCGGAGTTTGAGGTGGAGGGATAGTCGAAGACCCTCCGACTTCGACTGTGTCGAAGGGTATCTCTCCGGAGATCCGAGAGGACCTCCGAGTGGGATTGCGAGGTGCGCTCCGCTTAGGAGGCATGATGCAAGAGGTTGGTAGAGAACGAAGTTTTTTGGACTAGGTTCCCCACGGACGGCGCCAACTGTTGGCGTAAAAGATTACGCTAACAGGTTTCTGTAGAAAAGAAACTAACAAACGAAGTGTTTGTGAAGCAAACTGTTCTAAGCCTCCGAAAGGATAATAACTTAGAATAGTTCGAAAGTGTGTATTGATTCACTTGTAATCGGTCCTCATTACAGGGTAAAATGGGGGGTATTTATAGGCCTAAACATTAAGGAAAAGACCTATTTACCCCTCTATTACAACCGACATTAAGGAAACTATTCGGTTTCCTTAATAGGGCTAAAATGGTAAAAGACTAATCTAATAGAATAGAAGATAAGTCTTCCATCTTAGCTGGCAGAAAAGATCCTGAAGGACTTTGGTTCGAAGACATACTTCGAACCAATGCCTGCCTTCGGGCTTCGAACCAGGTTCCATACACCTTCGAAGATGGACTTCGGACAATCTTCGAACTGGTCGGCTGTCTTCATGCTGCTTTGGCAATAACCCTGAAGATGAGATATTTTCCCCCAACATATGCCGATGAGTATGAAACTCTTTTTAAGGATAATGTAGAAGAGGTGACCGATAAGAGGCTGAGAGCTCTGGAAGCAATAGAAAGAGACAAAACAAGAGTGGCTAAAGCTTATAATAAAAAGGTAAGAGAAAAATCGTTTCAAGTCGGTGACTTGGTTTGGAAGACGATTTTGCCTTTAGGCACTAAGAGCCCAAAATTTGGAAAATGGTCACCTAGTTGGGAAGGTCCTTTCAGAGTTGTTGAAATTTCTCTAGGTAACGCGTATTGTTGGGGGGAAGTACTTCATCTCCAGGGCCTTCAAGATCAAGAGAAAAAGACAACTCATACGGTTCTAAGCCAAAGACTTGTCTCCGAATTGATGAAGGTTCAAAGTCAAAGGGTTCATCTAGACCCTAGTTTGAAGATAACCTCCGAAGGCTCCAACCCCGCAATGGAAAACAGCAAGACTGAAGGGACGTCTGTCTTATCTATCTTCTTCGAACATATTTTACCATTTTAGCCCTATTCAGGGTACTGAATAGTTTCCACTATGTCGGTTGTAATAGAGGGGTAAAAAGGTCTTTTCCTTAGAGTTTTTACCTATAAATACCCCCCTTCTCACCCTGTAATAGGCATTGAATACTCAGATATTCAATACACGACTTCGAACTACTTCGAGCTATTATCCTATTCAGAGGCTTGAGATAGTTTGATTCACAAACTCCTTGTTTGTTAGTTCTTAATCTTAGAGAACCTGTTAGCGTAATCTTTTACGCCAACAGTTGGCGCCGTCTGTGGGGAAATTAGTTCTAAAAGCAGTTCTGCACCAGTGACTGCACTTCGAAGAGCACTTGCGGAGGGAGTTTCGGAGTCTAAAGATTCTACGCACCCTTCAGTAAGGGGCTTCCTAGTGTAGTTCGAAGGCCTCTTCTCGCCTTCCCAAATCATTCAAAGTCTTCAGTCTTTGGACCTTAACTTCATTAGCCATGCCTCCCAAGCGGAGCCTAGCCACCGATCCTCCTCGAAGGTCCCATTGGACCAACGGTGCAGGACCCTCAGTCATTCCACTAACTCACGAAGCGGCCATCAGACCTCGAGCACCCAGAGTTCCCCAAGATGATCCCTCGGTGCTTCAAACTAATTATCCTAGTTCCCAACACCTAGAGATCCCCTTCAGAAGAGATGAAGACCTTCCTGAGGACGCGACTACCCAGGTAGCGCGGCTTCAGGAGGAAGTAGCAAGGTGGAGGCGAGAGGTTGTAGATTGGCTTTGCCCTCAAGCCTTCACTCCTGATCTGGAGGTTCCTCAAGACGACGGTCCTGGCAATTATCCCAAAGCTCTTCGAGTCCTGGAGGAAGTCGTGAACGCATCCTTCGACGATGAGTCTCCACTGCATGCGGACTTGCAGAAAGTGCCCTTCGACCCCAGGTTCAAAGCCTCGAAGTTGCACAAATACTCTGGTGGGTTCGACCCTGGAGAGTTCTTTCATTAATATGCCTTGGCAATAGAAGCCAGCGGAGGGGTGCAGAACACAATGGCGAAGTGCTTCCCCCTCGCGTTGGAAGATACGACTCTCTTATGGTTCTGGTCTCTAAAGCTAGGATCAATCAAGTCATGCGAGCAGCTAAAGAGGAAGTTCATGAGTAAATTCCAGGGTACGTTCATAGCCCCAATGTCCACGGGAAGCTTGTTCCAGGTGAAGCAGCAAGAAGGGGAGACCCTTAGGGAGTACTTTACATGCTTCACCCACACAGAGTCATAGGGTGAGGTACTTCAGATCGAGCCCCTCTAGTAGTGCATTCGAAGCTTGTGTAGGCTGTGGTTTGGGCCTGCAACCCTGAAGCACCGATGCAACTCCCGATGGTCAACATTATGCCACCACTGAAGCAGGAGGATCCCCAAGATCACGGCAAGCGTGTGGGACTATGTTCATGAAGTAGGACACATAGGGACCTTGAGCTCGACTGCAGAAATGCCTGAGTGGTCTCATGTACCTATTTCTTTTACTACCCACGATGCTGTAGTGGTGAAATTCCCCCATGCTGACCCCCTTGTTATTTCAGCCGATATAGCTGGAGTTGAAGTTCGAAGGATATTGGTTGACGGTGGAAACTCCGCAGATATACTCTTCGTCCAGGCCTTCGACCAGATGTGGATTCCCCGAAGACACTTACTTCCAGCGGCTCGCCCACTCCAAGGTTTCGCAGATCCTGCTCTCGATGCCCTCGGCCAAATAGGTCTCAAGGTTTCCTTTGGAGAGCGGCCCTGGATAGGGTTGAGGGGGTTATATTCGACGTCGTCGACGCCCCGTGTGCCTACAATGCAATCTTTGGGAGGGGATGCTAAACCAGTTCAGAGCTATAGCACATCATAACTATTTGTGTCTCAAAATGACCACGCAAGGTGGAGTCCTCACTATTTCTGGAGACCAAGCTGCTGCCAAAAGAGCGGAGTATGGCCATGGTCCACCTCTAGACCCTTGGCAAGTGAATAGTGTGCTGGAGCACACGGAGGAAGCTTTGGGGTCCTCAGACCCCTCGAAGGGCGCTTCCCTAAAGACAAGCCCAGATGGTGATGTGATCACGAAGATGATCCTAAAAGATGGTAGGGAATATCCAATCCAATTCGGCAAGGGGCTACCTTTGGAAATATATACTTTGTTGGAGGAAGTAGTTAAAGAAAACTTAGATATCTTTGCATGGTCTGACGAAGATATCCCCGGAGTTGACCAGAGCATCATCGAGCACAGTTTTCTTGTCAACCCGAAGGCTAGGCCCTTCCACCAGGGGCTCCGTAAGTTGTCAACAGAAAGGGCAGACCTCGCCAAGGTGGAGGTGGAGAAGTTGCTGAGGGCAGGAATTATCAGGGAAGTAGCCCACACGAACTGATTGGCTAACCCCATTTTTGTCAAGGAAAAAGGCTCCGGCAAGTGGCGCATGTGCATCGACTTCACGTCACTAAATAAAGCATGCCGATGAGACCCCTACCCTATGCCCCGTATAGATCAGCTTGTGGATTCTATGGCTGACTCCGAACTACTAAGTTTCCTGGATGCATACTCCGTTATCATCAGGTCTGGCTAAAGCGCGAAGACGAAGCCAAGACAAGTTTCATAACTCCTTCCGGAGTATTTTGTTATGTTCGAATGCCGTTTGGCTTGCGGAATGTCGGGCCTACTTTCTCACGTTTTATTGCTAAGGCTCTAGGTCACCAGATAGGCCGAAATGTCAAAGCCTATATGGATGACATTGTAATAAAGAGTGCTATAAAGCACCACCATAGCCTAGACTTAGCAGAAACTTTTGAGAGCCTCCGAGCATGTGGAGTTCGCCTCAACCCTGAAAAATGTATGTTCGAGCGCAAGCAGGAAAATTGCTAGGGTACCTAGTTTCGAGTAAAGGAATCGAAGCTAGCCCGACGCAGATAAGTGCACTGCATAGAATGGCTCCACCAGAAAACCTGAAGCAAGTCCAGAAGCTGACAGGATGGCTCGTAGCCCTTTGTAGATTCCTGGCCAAATCAGCAGATTGAAGCCTCCCAATTTTTAAATCTCTAAAGGGGTCTGAAAGTTTCAAGTGGACGCTAGAGTGCTCGAAGAGCTTCGATGATATTAAAGATTATATTGGAAATCTATCAACACTTACTGTGCCCCTCCTAGAAGAAACTCTCCTTCTTTATCTTGCAGCAACAGGCTCCGCAGTAAGTGCAGTGCTGGTCAGGGAAGTAGAGCTTAAAGGAAAACTGGTGCAGAACCCAGTATACTTCGTCTAAGAAGCTTTGTTCGGAGCAAAGACAAGATACTCTAAGCTCAAAAACTTTGTTTATGCTTTGGTAATGGCCTTGCAGAAGCTAAGGCATTACTTCGTAGCACATAATTTCATCGTTCCTACCTCGTATCCCCTTGGTGATATTGCTTCAAAGCAAAGACTCCACGGGTAGGATCGGAAAATGGGTTGTCGAGCTAGCCCCCTTTGGTATTTCCTTCACGGCGAGAACAACTATCAAGTCCTAAGTAATAGCTAACTTCATGGCCGAGTGGACTCCATCCGCAGTTTGGGCTTTGGAAGAAACCTCTGAAGGTCTGTGGACAATTTTTCTGATGGAGCCTATCAGGCATCTGGTGCCGGAGGTGGAGCTGTGATAATATTCCCATCAGGGTAGAATGCTATGTATTCTGCGAGGCTCAACTTTAAGACCACCAACAATATCGTAGAATACAAAGGGATCCTGCTAGGCCTCCAAAAGGCAAGGGCACTTGGAGCAACAAGAATTATAATAAAAATAGATTTCCAAGTCATCACAGGCCATGTTGACAAGAGCTTCCAAGCCAGGAATTCGCATCTTGTAAAGTATTTAGAAGAAATCTTCAAGACCGAAACATTGTTTAAAGGAATTTCTATTCGAAGCATCCGTCGAGCGGATAATCAACTTGTAGATATTCTAGCGAAGGCTACAGCCGGTGCATTGGACGTCCCAGCGGGCGCTTTTTATGAAGAACTCATCAAGCCTACGGTGCATCAACTACCCTCCGCAGAAGTCCTTTGCATTCCAGTCATCGATTGGTGGACTCCAATCATGGATGTTTTGTAGAACAATGCAGTTTCGTTAGAAGGTCCAGATTTCTAAAGGCTCCAAGCAAGGGCTCGAAATTATGAGCTTGTCAACAGAATGCTTTATAAAGCCGAAGTATGTTATCCCCTACTCCGGTGCATCTCACAACCCGAAGGCCAAGATATACTTCAGGAGATTCACGAAGGCCTGTGTGGCAGCCATCTAGCCCCCCGTGCTCTAGCAGGAAAGACACTTCGATAGGGGCTATATTGGCCAACAATTGTAAGAGATGCAGAAGAATTGTTTCAAACCTTCCAAGGGTGCCAGTGGATGGGTAGGCGGAGCCATCGTCCACCGACACCTATTCAAGTTATTGCTTCAGTATGGCCAATGGCGTGATGGGTAATGGATCTCATCGGCCCTTTTCCAATGGCAAAAAGCAGCTTGAAATTTGCGGTGGTAGCAATCGAATATTTTTCTAAATGGGTCGAAGCTGAACCCCTAACTGTTGTCACTTCAAGAAATGTGCAAAAATTCTTTTGGCAGAATATCATATGCAGGTTCGGAGTGCCTATGGAGTTAACTCTTGATAATGGCACTCAATTTGACACTGAGCCCTTTAAAGAGTTTTGCGAAGGCCTGGGCATCAAGTTATGGTTCGCAGCTGTTCGCCACCCCCAATCCAACATAGCCGTCGAGCGGGCAAATGGAAATATTCTCTCTGGTTTGAATCGAAGGATTGTCGGGTTAGCTAAGGGGTTGTGGATGAGGAGCCATGCTGAAGAGCGTGGGCCTCATGGCTCTAGATGTGATGAGTCATTGTCAATGGTAGTCAAAGAGGACTGAAAAGAGAGAGAAGACCTGCTGCGTCTGGGCCGCATGTGACTCAGGTACACGGGCAGTGAGCGATTGTCGGGTAGAGGGGCCGTGAAGTCAGTCTGGCCCAATCCGGGTACATGGGCTAGGAGCAGTAGAGGATCCACTGGGTTGTTGACCAAGATTGACTCAGGTACACGGGCGGTGAGCAATTGCCGGGCTGAGAGAGCTGCGGAATCGGGCCGGCCCAATCCGAGTACCTGGTGCAAAGTCGGTGGACGCATTGTCAGTTTCGGCGCAAAACTGACGACCGCTGATCTCATATCGGACTATTATGAGGCGAAGCCGTAGTCGGTACGAAAGCTCCGCTTCTGGATAAGTCATCTCTAAATAGGAGTTTACTATTTTGTCCTTAGGCCCACAGTAAGTCAGTCGAGTCTGTAAAAATATCCTAAGGGCAGTTTGGTCTTTTCCATTTATTTCAGCGTCTATAAAAAACCCTAAGGATCTGGTGGAATATTCCTAGGCTATTGGGCTGCCTATAAATAGGGCCCCAATCCCTAGGGTTAGATCACCCATTCTGAAATCAAGTTTACTTTTACTAAAGCTTGGGTTACTTTTGACTTTTTCCTGGTTGTTCTCGTGCAAGCGCCGCCGCCATTCCTGTGTTCCTGTTCTTCACGCATTCATCAGGTTTCATTTTTCCTTCCCGAATCACAAGACATCACGCTGTAGAATGTTTACTCTATTCGTCTCATTTTGTGTGTTCTATCTGTGTGTTGGCTCTGAGGTTTGCCGCTAAAAGTTTTTTAGTATCGAAGCCTTCGCAATCTCATCTGCTTGAAAAGTTTTTTACCGAGTTCTTTATTCGTTTCTAGCCGGCAGTATGTTTTTAATTGTGTAGCTGTCAAGCTACAAACTGTAGCTCTGTTTGCTAGTTTCTAGCCTGCGGCTACCATTCTCATCATCTCTCACACGGCTCCTTCTTTTCTTTCATAGACTTCTAGCTGTTGTGTGTCAGGCTATACTGATTTTGGCTATAGCTAGGTTTTCTATTGGTATTTTCCTGACATGGCATTCAGATCGAGAGAAGGGAGCTCACATGTTTCTTGAAGGTTCTTGCGAAGGTTCGAACTCTGCTAGTAATCTTTTGTTCGAAGCCTTTCTGTTCAGTGTAGCGGGTTTTGCTCAAGCTTTGCTCGAGGTCTCAAAGTCCCTGCTTAGCCAGACTACTTCGGTTCGAAGCTAGACCTGGTTCGAAGCTATCTTGGTTTACTTCACTGTTCAAAGTCTGTTTCCGAACTGTTTTTTGCTATCTGTTAGGAGTAGCGAAGTTTATGTGCGAAGTTTGTTTAGCGAAACGTGCTTCAGAGCAGGCTTCGATCAGTTTGCACTAAAGGCTTCGTAGTCCTTGCGAGGGTATGAGAAACCATGTTGAAGAATATTGTTTTGATATTCCAGATGTGATGAGTGATTGTCAATGGAAGTCAAAGGAAGGGAGATATGAAGACCTGCCGAGTCTGAGGTGCATGTGACTCAGGTACACAGGCAGTGAGCGACAGCCGGGCAGAGGACCCACGGAGTCGGGCTAGCCCAATCTGGGTACATGGCTAGGAGCGGAAGATGATCCACTGGTATGTTGACTGGGTTTGACTCAGGTACACGGGTGGCGAGCGATTGCCGGGCTGAGGAAGCTGCGAGGTCAGGTTGGCCCAATCCGGGTACCCAGTGCGAAGACGGTGGACACTTTGTCAGTTTCGGCGAAAAACTGACAACCTATGATTAATTCGTTTTTAGGATATTAATATTTAGTTTTTAAGTTTACAATATTTTTATTTGAGTCAGCTGATTTTTCTAAGAATATTTTAGTAATTTTCGGAGTTTATTTTAGAGTCAGTTTAATTTACCCTAGGGGTAAATTAGTCTTTTCATGTATTAGGAGTCGCCTATAAATAGGCCCCTATCCCCATGGCGATAGATGACTATTTTTTAATAGATCAATCTACAGTCCACCGAATTTAAATCTACTAGTTTTCCTCTAGGTTCGATCTGCGAGCATTTTTCTTCGACGTTTTGTATCTATGGTAGGCGGGCGCGATAGCAATGCACGGCAATCAGGGCTGCACCTGGCTTTTTCTTCTGGCTCGGGACTCCGCGGCCTCGACTTGGCTGGCGCACTCAAGCACGGCGACAACATGCGGCCAAACAGATGAGGACAGCTGCATGCAGCGGCTCATTGCTAGGCCTTGGAGTCTAGCGTGCAGCTACAGCAGCTAGTTTGCAGGACTAACAGCAAGCACACGCAACGTGGGTCCCAAGCTTCTTAATTGTGCCGGCGTAGTATTGCTGGAAGGCTAGTTTTTTGGCTGCAAGCGCAAGGTGCAGCGGCGATCAGCGTGTTGAAACTCGGGCATTGCCGGCGACTCAACAGCGATACAGATAATTAGTTTCCTAATCTCCTATTTGTCAGCTAGTTAGATTAAATCTGTTACTTATCTATCTTTTAATTAGCCTGAGAATAATAATTTAGTAGTTAACATTTTAATCTGTTAAATTTTTAGTCATCTCATCTCATTTATTTCAGTATCTTTAATCTACTTATATATCTTTGAGAATAATAATTTTGTAGTTAACATTTTAATCTGTTAAAGTTTTAGTCATCTCATATCATTTATTTCAGTATCTTTAATCTGCTTATATATATATAAATAATATTATTAGTCGCATCAATATTTTTTATTCTAGATTTACATGAAATATTTTAGATTTATTTCTGAATTAATTTCTGGATGATCCATGTTTTTATTTAGTTGACTAGTATTTTATTTTTAGACCATAATCTGAATGTTTTATTAATATATTTAGGTATTTTGCGTACGTTATTAAATATTTCTAGTACCAATTTTATTTACTGTAGTATTTCTACCTAGTTTATTTTTAATATCATTTTAATTAGGACACCGTTATTTTTAGGCTAAACCCTTTTTAATTATTGAAATTTGCTTCGCTAAAATTATTTGTCTGGCTAAGTTTGGTTGGGTGTTGGGATTAGCAAATAGTTAGCAAGAATTTTTTAGGCGCCCATTCACCCCCCCTCTGGTGGCTACTTTCGGTCCTACAGGGTAGACTTCGTTCGTGCGAAGTCCCCACAAAGACAGACTTCGACTTTTTCTGTTTAGCTTTGAAGTTTTTGCTTTCCCGTGTTAAGCTTCGAATCTTCGAAGTGTGATTTTCGAAGCAGGCTTCGGCAGCATCATACTCCGGGTGTTTTTCTGCTGTCCCCGATTCGAGGGTTACTTCGGTCTGTGTTTATTCTGACTTCGAAGTTCTCATCTGCATACTTCGTTGTTGCGTAGCTTCACACTAGTGTCCGAACTCCTTTTTGCTCAGCAAGCGAAACTTCGATTTTTGCACTATAACCTGCGAAGCTACTTCGTTCCGAAGTAGGCTTCGCACATTTGCTAGACACGTCAACAATCTTCGCTAGTCATCTTCGAAACAGGCTTTGGCACATTCACTGCAGACTTCGACACTGCATACTTCGAAGCCGGCTTCGACAACTGCAGGCTTCGCACCACACAGGCTTCGTCATGTTTTAAACAGGTGACAAATTTTGAACAGTAACCTCTCATCTCTTTTTATGTGCACTCACATTAATTGTTGTGGTGGTTTATTTCTGTGAACCTTGATTTGTCCATATTTTGAATGCTTTGTTTATCTGCCTATTAGCACTGTGTTGGTGTTTCTTTGTCTAGGACACCGGTCATTTATAGGCTAGATACTTTTAGGCTTTGACAATCTGTTTACATTTTCCTGCCAAGTCTTTTGAGGTGCGTTGGGTGTTGGGAGCGGGCTATTGATTCGAAAGAATTTTTAGGCGCCCATTCACCCCCCCCTCTGGTCGCTACTTTCCGTCCTACAGTGGACCGAAGAGCTCCCTAAGATTTTATGGTCAATTCGAACCACTCAAGCTAGGTCCACAGGCTTCACCCCATTTAGGCTATTATTCGGAGATGAGGCCATGACTCCTATGGAGCTTAAAGGTGGATCCCTTCGCGTAACGGAGCCTGGGAATGATGATGAAAGAAACACTTCGCTGGACTTGTTAGAAGAGACAAGGCTTCGATCTGTCGCCAATCTGATGAAGTACCAAGACCAAACGAAGGCATGGTATTACCCGAAGATAAAAGTGAACGAGCTTAGACCAGGTCATTTGGTGCTGTGAAGTGTAATAGCTCCGGGGAATGTAGGAAACAAATGGGAAGGACCATATATTATCCTACGCTTAGGGCATCCCAGATCGTTTAAGTTAGCTAATTTAGAAGGGGAAGAGTTGAAGCATGCATGGCATGCAGAGCACCTTAAACGTTATTACGCTTAGGGGCTCCATGTAATCAATTGTAAAAGTACCTTTCTAAGTTAAATAAAGATGGAGGTTCGAATTATGCTTACTCTTCAAATATTCCTTAACCCTGGTGGACGCATCAAGGGAACGGAGATGCTTGCGGAGCTAAGCATCTTTCATCGGAACCCATCAAACGACCTTTAAACCATCGGTTCAAGGTTTCCGTAAAAGAGCCGAAGGTGGCCAAACCCTACGGATTGTAGGCTCCGGCTTGTTAGGATCCGTAGAAGAGTCTAAGGACTTTAAAAGAACAGATTTCTAGCCTCTGGGTTTGAAGTATCTATAAAAGAGCCGTAGGTGGGCAAACCCTATGGATTCCAGGCTCTGGCTTGTTAGGATCCATAGAAAGGTCTAAGGACTTTAAAAGAATAGATTTCCGGCCTCCGGGTTCGAAGTATCTGTAAAAGAGCCATAGGTGGCCAAACCCTACGTATTCTAGGCTCCGACTTATTAGGATCCGTACAAGAGTCTAAGGACATTAAAAGAACAGATTTCCGGCCTCTGGGTTCACCGTATCTATAAAAGAGCCGTAGGTGGCCAAACCCTATGGATTTTAGGCTGTTGCTTGTTATGATCCATAGAAGAGTCTAAGGACTTTAAAAGAACAGATTTCTGGCCTCTGGGTTCGAAGTATCTATAAAAGAGTTGTAGGTGGCCAATCCCTAAGGATTCCAGGCTCCAGCTTGTTAGCATCCGTAGAAGAGTCTAAGGACTTTAAAAGAATAGATTTCCGGCCTCCGGGTTCGAAGTATCTATAAAAGAGCCGTAGGTGGCCGAATCCTATGGATTCTAGGCTCCGGCTTGTTAGGATCCGTAGAAGAGTCTAAGGACTTTAAAAGAGTAGATTTCCGGCCTTCGGGTTCGAGGCATCTGTAAAAGAGTCGTAGACGACCAAGCAATAATGTTTCATGGCTCCGGCCCAATGAAACAATTTTTAATGTCCTAAGCGACTGTTATCGGAGCTTACAAGTATAAACTTAGTTCTGAAATTTATAAACATTACAATACGAACATACAGTTCGAATAACTCTATGAAAGAGTAAATAATGATTGCCAAGTGTTATGCGAAGCATCAGGTTGTTATATCAATCATTATGTCCGACGAACCCTATCGCAATGCGTATGGTCCTCCACCCACAAGGAGGGGCAGGGGAATAAGGAATAGTCAAGTGATCCTTCAGAAACAGATTACACTAATTGGGTAATCATATTACATTACATTAAGAGAAATTCTGGTCTAAGCCTAGATAAAAGTGGAGAACCCTCCGACCTCTAGAGCTACTTCTAGGACCGCCTCAGTCTTTGGAGCCCAGAGTTTTCAAAACATTCCTTTTAATCTAAGTGCTTTTCTTCTTCGAAGCTCGCAGCTTTTTCTGCTCTTCTTTAAGTTCAGCCCAGGACAGAAGTCTTTTATAGCTAACGTCCGTTGGGTCTTCGACTTGGTACTCCGAGTCAGACCAATCTACATGTTCTAAGGATGAAGATGCTACTTCCTTATCCTCTTCTTTAATATAAGCTAGGACTTCACGTTGAATATCAAGTGCTATTTCCCCTTGCTCCCCTCAAGGAATAGAAAAGCGCGAGCACCGGTAAGACCTCAAGCTCTCGAGGATAGCCCACTGCTGGCGAAACCCTTCGTTAGGTTCCAATACTTCAAAGTCAGCCTTCGAAGTGCATAACAAAACCTAAAAATAAGCATCCAAACAAAGACTTCTCGTTTATAAACTTTTCATTCATTAAGATTTCTTGTACATGCTTAAGCACCCTACGAAGCTAAACCTGCGGGTCGGTTGGCAAAGCCGACGAAGTCGGAGGTGGAGGCTTCGTTTGAGCCTGCTTCTGCCGGCGAGCCTCATCAATCCATGTCTTGGTGACAGCTTTGTGATCTGTTTTCTAGGTCGCCCGGAAGGCTTCCCAGGCAGAAGCCACATCCAAGGAAGGACGCAACAAGTCTTCACCGGTGAAGCCTGCAGGCGTCGAACCCCCCACTAGAGCAATAGAAATCCCGAGGGTTTCAAGGTGTCGAAGGACTCCGATTCTGGCTACTGCACGGAGATCTCTTCGTAGCGAATCCCGGAGCCCTTCATCATCTTCGTAACCGTCTCGATCATCTTCAACTTTCGCTCGAGGGGCTCGCTCGCTACAGTTGAAGATGAAGGGCACATCGTACCAAAGTATTCTAGGACACCCGGAGGGTATCTATAGTCTGATAAGCAACTGCGATATGCTTCGTCTCGGCCTCCGTTAGCTTAGAAGCAAAAGCATAAACTTCGGCTATCCTTGATAGCAAAGAATTCTTCTGAGCCAGCGCTTGTTTCATTGAGTCTTGAAGCTCTACAAGCTGTGCACTAGAGTCTGCCTCTACTCACCAAAGCCTCTCAACCTCAGCCCTTAGCACCACACGCTCAGCTTGGATTTCTTCTATCGAAGTCTTAAGTGTAGCGCTGGTTTGCTGTTCGGCCCGGAGTGTTTCTTCCATAATGGCCTTGGCCCTCTGCTCCTTGAGGAGCTCCTCCTCCAGTTGCAATGTTTTGTCTTCGGAGCCTTTGAGGACATTTTGGAGGGTGGTAACCTTCCTCTTGAGCCGATTGGTTTCGAGCTCATTGGAAGTCACTGCTGCTCTAGCGAGGACAAATTGCTGCAAAAATCAAAGTGAGTATAAAGTAATTTCATTAACTAAATACATTTGTTGAATGTTGCATACCTGAAGGGCAGCCCTTTCGAGGGCTAAGTCGAGCTCCGGTGCCCTGGCTTCACTCGAAACAGAAACCATTTCGGAGCTCCCAACCTCTTGGCACTTATCTGCCAAGGGTTCCAAAAGGGTTCGTAGCCCTGTCCACTGCTCCAGGAACAGAGTCAGTAGAGGAAACCGGGACAGGGCCCGACGGTCATCTACAGTGCAGTCTTCCTCCGAAGCGCTCGCTGAAGGGTCGTTCGAAGACGATGTCCTCGTCAAAGAAGGGAGAGGGCCAAGGCCTATCTTACCCTTACCTCTCCCTAGTAGAAAAACCGGAGCTGCTGCTTCGGCTAGAGTGGATCCTCCCTCAATCGTCGCCCCCTCGGGTGGAGCCACTTCACCTGAGACAACTTCGGTCGTCGGAGCCACTGCATCAACCTAAGCCTCAACTCTGGGTGAAGTCAAAGCTCCATCGGTGGTCGGAGCCACGTCGCTCCTAGACGCATCTACAAAAGTCAAGGTATTCATTGAATATTTACTGTATAGTAAAGTCATTGCAGGAATTTTGAATGTAAAGTTCCGAGATATACCTCCGTTCGCGCCTTGAGGGAGAATTTCGGGTTTGTCGAGCCCCGATTTAATAAATCAGGACCTTTATTGAAATTCCAAAGAAATTCAATAAACCAAGACGTTCATCAAGCGACCACGTATAATACGGGCAATCATTCACGGTTCATAGATCGCATTATTACAAAAGTGAATGAAAGTGAAGAGAAACTAATAAAATCAAGGGTCCTAGATGAACGCCTCATTCCAGTCTCGCCTTGACTGGGTTGCTACTCCAGACCTTCATCCTCCTCGTAGTAGACGGGCTCTGATGGTGTAAGTCAATGGGGTGAGTACATATGTACTCAGCAAGCCACCGAATGCAAATATAATGCAAGGTAATAACAAGGGAGATAGTGGCTAGTTTTGCGGAAGAAGCATAATTGTAAAGCATTAAATGTGATCAACTTATTAGTACTGAAAAGTAAACATGTGTATGCATCCTCATCTTCTAACTCGAGGAGTACGTTTTACCTCCTCGCACAATAGTCCTTACATGCCATGAATAACTCAATCATTCAAACAATTGTAAACTAACTGCGAGTAGTCACACAACCCGCCCTTGACCGTGGGCTCGGGTTTTCGAAAAGATTAAATTACTCTGATCAGAGATGTACCACTGTACCCACAAGGCACGCACTCATCACCTACACCAAAGTGTAACGAGATGACCCATTTCACGGGAACTCGTGCCAAAACCTTCCATATGGTCTTCCCCGACTCAACAGCACCCTCTTATAGGTTTCGTACCGTGTCTCGCCATGTCGAGTTTCCACAATACCCCCCTTGAGCCATCGTCGGTACAAGGCACCCTGAGGGCTAGCCCCTTGCCCCCTCCACTATGGTGCCGTGAGACGGAGCGTTCCACACTTCCAGTTAGGACTTACCCATTAGACTTGTGGTTGGTATGGAAGTGCTTTGCAACAGATCTCGCAGACCGGTCCTTATAGTGCCCCGGGTGCGACATACCAATACCCGAGCTTGCACCCAGAACCCACCATACTTATAACATACCTAACTCCAATAGAGTCCAGAGACAAGAATAACGGGGTATTTCATATACCAGAATCCATCTAACTACGACTCATTCTTTATATCCTATAGCAGTTGTGCCAGTACATTGGGCACTAGCTAATATAATATTTGTATAGTGAAAAGGAGTTAAGGCTCAATAAGCATGGCTTGGGTTTGCATACAAGGACGGGGATCTAATAAATATAAGTGTAAGGCTTGATATTTGACTAATGCAATATTAACCTATGAGTTATAGCGATAGTTTATTAAAACATGGGCTCAATGATGATCAACTGTTTCCACAGAAGGGTCGATGACTTGCCTTGATCAGCAAAGGGGGATGGAGAAACCTCGGGGTAGAATTCCGGCTCCTCGATGAACTCGTAGTCTTCTCGATACGGAAAAGTAAACAATACATTCAATAAACAGATAAAATCCACCAAATAATAAACATACATATTTGTGGGTGTTTTTATGTGAAGTAATATTTTAATATTCTGAAGTTTGGTATAAAACAGTAAAGCTTAACTTTTTAGGATTTTTCCTAATTTATTTTCTGTATTATTAATTTAACCCTAAGGGGTTTTTATTCATTTATTTATTAAAAATATTTTGGGTAACAGTAACATACTGTTTTTATGGCATTAATGTGTAGAGAATATTATTCTGGATTTAACAAAATTTGAATGGTGAAATTTGGAGTTAAAATGAGCAAGTTATGAATTTTCAAAGTTTAAATCAAATTCTGGAATTTTATTTAAACGGAAAATTGGCTTTGGTCCACGGTGAGCCAGGCCCACGGTGGACCGCGCTACTGTGTGCGTGGACCGAACCGATCTGGATCGTCCGATCCAGATCAAGCGGCCAGGCTCGAGGCGGGTTCGTTTAAGTTAAAACGGACGGCTAAGATTAAATCGCACCGAATCGGTACGCGCGGACGCACCAGATCGCACGGAGGTTTTAAGTGGCGATCGACGGCCGAGAGGCCTCGATACCCCTTCGATCAGATCCGAGGGCCCTGATTAAATCCTGAAGGGATTTAATCGTAGCCCTCCGATCGTGATCGGACGGCCAGAGAGCGATCTGGCACGGCACGACATAAGAGGCGCGTACCCCCCCTTCGTCTCTGGCGACAGCGGGCTCGGGTGCGGCTACGACGGCGGCGGCGAGGGCCTAGGGGCCTAGATAACGGCCAAAATGGAACGCGGAGGGAAAGGGGATCATGATGATACCTTCGGCGGCGAAGAAGGTGGTCCGGAAGCGACCGGCGGCGAGCGTAGACGGCGGAGGGGTTTCGGGTGCTCGACGGCGACGATGATCCGGCGGTCTCCGCGGCAACCGAGTGGATGCCAGGGACAGGTGGGCGAGGACGGATCCGACGGTGGCGATGGCTAGGGCTAAGGGGGCCTGGATCAATGGCGAGCGACGGCCGGAGTTGAAGCAGCGCCGAAGAGCTAAAACCGAGAGGGGGCGCTCCAGAGTGCTTTAGCTAAGGCTTAGGCGGTGTGGCTGTGGGTGATGGCGGCAGGGGGGTTTTTATAGGGGGTCACCGGCGTCTGGATGGCAGGGAACCGAGGGCTTCCGTGAGCTCCGGCGATCCCTTTCCAAAAGCTTCGGGCTAGCTTCCTTAGGCGCGAAAACGCGTGGCTCAGGGATGGAAAGGGGGCGGTGGCGACCAGGGAAAGGGATCCGGGCGATCGGGGCGAACGTGGGTGGCCGGCGGTGAGAAACCAGAAGGTGATCGCCGGGAAGAAGGAAGGGGGCAATCCCCTTCCATGGAGAAGATGAAGCTGACAGGTGGCCCCCACCTGTCAGCGGGTAAAACCAAAAAGGAAGGGCTGACAGGCGGGCCACGACTGTCAGAGAGAGGGAGGCGGAGGCGAGAGGCTGCCATGTGGGGCCAGGCGGGGCGCGGGCGGGAGGGAGAGGCGAGGGAACGCGCCGACAGGCGGGTCCCACATGTCAGCGACGCATGGCTGGGCTGGGCTGGGCTGAGGCGCTTTGGAGGTTGAGGCCCATTAAGGATTTTAATTCTTTTCTGATTTAAAATAAATCCAGTAATTCATATATTTGATTAAGGCTGAACCACTGTTGATAAAAATTTGGAAAAATTCCTAAAATTATATTTTGGTCTCTGGTTCATCTCATAAAATTTCCAGTCCATATGCTGAATATTTCTTCCTATTTGGCTTTATTTAGGCTCTTTTAGGATTTCTTTTAATAGTAAAATCCAGAAATGATTTAAATAACAATTTTCTTTTATTTTATTTGTTTTTATTTCTTGGGGTGTTACATCCCCCAGAAATTCATACATTTGAAGGTATTCTTTGAGGTCATCCCCTGAAGTCTGTGCTGGAGTAGCCGCAGGCGATGCCGTGACCTCCATTGCTTTCACCCCGATGACCAGTGAGTTAGGATTTCCTAACTCCGGTTTTGAGCCAACTGTGACAGGTTCGGAGGAGGCTGCCACATCAGCTGCCGCAACTTCCCGAGGGCAGTCTTTAGCTGCGGCTTGGGTCTCATCCTCATCACCCTGCAGCAGATATTCCTCGAGCTTCTTTCCCATATGAATGTTCGAGGTTTCCTCGTCTGACTCCTCCAAAGAGGAACTTCGAATACCAAGAGACAATGGCGAAGATACAAGTTACGGAGGCTTTGAAGTCTGCTCCCATCGGCAGTAATCTTTCTTTTTTCGGAGACTACTCCCATCGAATCGAATTCCGGCAGGGGAGGAGGCTCCATCCCAAGAGCACTCCACACTCGATTGGAGCGTTCCCAGCTCCCAACCAGCTCTACCCTCCGTTGCTTCTCTACTACAGTAGGCACTCCGAGCACCCGTTCTGTAGCCCTCGCAATTTGCTCCGGAGCTAGCGCCAAAGGAGCCGCTGAAAAAAGGTAGCATTCTATTATGTATGTTATCTGTCTTCTAATGTGTTAATGCAAAAAGTGCAAAGGCTTACCCAGGCTTCGAAGCTCTCTCTCCGACGCATTTTGGAATGCTATCGACCATTCAGCTCTGAGATGAGGGATCCGGAGGGCGATGAATTCCATAGTCTGATTAGCAACGGCGATATGCTTCGGCTCGGCCTCCGTCAGCTTAAAGCAAAAGCATAAACTTCGGCTATCCTTGATAGCAAATAATCCTTCTGAGCCAGCGCTTGTTTCATTGAGTCTTGAAGCTCTACAAGCTGTGTGCTAGTCTGCCTCTACTCGCCGAAGCCTCTCAACCTCAGCCCTTAGCACCACACGCTCGGCTTGGATTTCTTCTATCGAAGTCTTAAGTGTAGGGCTGGTTTGCTGTTCGGCCCATAGTGTTTCTTCCATAATGGCCTTGGCCCTCTGCTCCTCAAGGAGCTCCTCCTCCAGTTGCAATGTTTTGTCTTCGGAGCCTTTGAGGACATTCTGGAGGGTGGTAACCTTCCTCTTGATCCGATTGGTTTCGAGCTCATTGGAAGTCGCTCCCGTTGTAGCTAGGACAAATTGCTGCAAAAAAGGAAAGTGAGTATAAAATAATTTCATTAACTAAATACATTTGCTAAATGTTGCATACCTGAAGGGCAACCCTTTCGAGGGCTAAGTCGAGCTCCGGTGCCCTGGCTTCACTCAAACCAGAAACCTGTTCTGAGCTCCCAACCTCTTGCCACTTATCTGCCAAGGGTTCCAAAAGGGTTTGTAGCCCTGTCCGCAGCTCCAGGAATGGAGTTAGTAGAGGAAACCAGGACAAAGCCCGACGGTCATCTACAGTGGGGTCTTCCTCCGAAGCACTCGCTGAAGGGTCGTTCGAACACGACGTCATCGTCAAAGAAGGGAGAGGGTCAAGGCCTGTCTTACACTTACCTCTCCCTAGTACAAAAAACGGAGCTGCTACTTTGGCTGGAGTGGATCCTCCCTCGATCGTCGCCCCCTCGGGTGGAGTCACTTCACTCGAGACAACTTCGGTCGTCGGAGCCACTGCATCAACCGAAGCCTCAACTCTAGGTGAAGTCGAAGCTCCATCGGTGGTCAGAACCACATCGTTCCTAGACACATCTACAAAAGTCAAGGTATTCATTGAATATTTACTGTATAGTAAAGTCATTGCAGGAATTTTGAAGGTAAAGTTCCGCGATATACCTCTGTCCGCGCCTTGAGGGAGAATTTTGGGGTCCCCCAGAAATTCATACATCTGAAGGTATTCTTCGAGGTCATCCCCTGAAGTCTGTGCCGGAGTAGCCGCGGGCGATGCCCTAACCTCTGTTGCTTTCACCCCGGTCACCAGTGAGTTAGTATTTCCTAACTCCAGTTCTTAGCCAACTGCGACAAGTTCAGAGAAGGCTACCACATCAGCTGCCGCAACTTCCCGAGGGCAGTCTTCAGCTGCGGCTTGGGTCTCATCCTCGTCACCCTGCAGCAGATATTCTTCGAGGTTCTTTCCCATCTGAATGTTCGAAGTTTCCTCGTCTTTCTCCTCCTAAGATGAACTCCAAATACAAAGATATGATGGCGAAGATACAGGTGGGGGACGCTTTGAAGTCTGCTCCCATCGGCAATAATCTTTCTTTTCTGGGAGACTGCTCTCGTCGAATCGAATTCCAGCAAGGGAGGATGCTCCATCCCAAGAGCACTCCACCTCGGTTGGAGCGTTCCCAGCTCCCAACCAGCTATACCCTCCGATGCTTCTCTACTACAGTAGGGGCTCCAAGCACCCATTCTATAGCCTTGGCGATTTGCTCCGGAGCTAGCGCCAAAGGAGCTGCTGAAAAAAGGTAGCATTCTATTATGTATGTTATCTGTTTTCTAATGTGTTAATGCAGAAAGTGCAAAGGCTTACCCAGGCTTCGAAGCTCTCTCTCCGAAGCATTTTGGAATGCTATCGACCATTCAGCTCTGAGATGAGGGATCCGGAGGGCGATGAATTCCATAGTCTGATTAGCAACGGCGATATGCTTCGGCTCGGCCTCCGTCACCTTAAAGCAAAAGCATAAACTTCGGCTATCCTTGATAGCAAAGAATCCTTCTGAGCCAGCGCTTGTTTCATTTAGTCTTGAAGCTCTACAAGCTGTGTGCTAGAGTCTGCCTCTACTCGCCGAAGCCTCTCAACCTCAGCCCTTAGCACCACACGCTCGGCTTGGATTTCTTCTATCGAAGTCTTGAGTGTAGCGCTGGTTTGCTATTCGGCCCAGAGTGTTTCTTCCATGATGGCCTTGGCCCTCTGCTCCTCGAGGAGCTCCTCCTCCAGTTGCAATGTTTTGTCTTTAGAGCCTTCGAGGACATTCTGGAGGGTGGTAACCTTCCTCTTGATACGATTGGTTTCGAGCTCATTGGAAGTCGCTGCCGCTCTAGCTAGGACAAATTGCTGCAAAAACGGAAAGTGAGTATAAAGTAATTTCATTAATTAAATACATTTGCTGAATGTTGCATACCTGAAGGGCAGCCCTTTCGAGGGCTAAGTCGAGCTCCGGTGCCATGGCTTCACTCAAAACAAAAACCAGTTCGGAGCTCACAACCTCTTGGCACTTATCTGCCAAGGGTTCCAAAAGGTTTCGTAGCCCTGTCCACTGCTCCAGGAACAGAGTCAGTAGAGGAACCAAGACAAGGCCCGACGGTCATCTACAGTGGGGTCTTCCTCCGAAGCACTCGCTGAAGGGTCATTCGAAGACGACGTCATCGTCAAAGAAGGGAGAGGGCCAAGGCCTGTCTTACCCTTACCTCTCCCTAGTACAAAAATCGGAGCTGCTGCTTCGGTTGGAGTGGATCCTCCCTCGATCGTCGCCCCCTCGGGTGGAGTCACTTCGCCTGAGACAACTTCGGTTGTCGAAGCCACTGCATCAACTAAAGCCTCAACTCTGGGTGAAGTCAAAGCTCCATCGATGGTCGGAGCCACGTCGCTCCTAGACGCAACTACAAAAGTCAAGGTATTCATTGAATTTTTACTGTATAGTAAAGTCATTGCAGGAATTTTGAAGGTAAAGTTTAGAGATATACCTCCGTCCGCGCCTTGAGAGAGAATTTTGGGGTCCCTAGAAATTCATACATCTGAAGGTATTCTTTGAGGTCATCCCTTGAAGTCTGTGCCGGAGTAGCCGTAGGCGATGCCCTGACCTCCGTTGCTTTCACCCCGGTCACCAGTGAGTTAGGATTTCCTAACTCCGATTCTTAGCCAACTGCGACAGGTTTGGAGGAGGCTGTCACATCAGCTGCCGCAACTTCCCGAGGGCAGTCTTCAGCTACGGCTTGGGTCTCATCCTCGTCACCCTGCAGTAGATATTCTTTGAGTTTCTTTCACATCTGAATGTTCGAAGTTTCCTCGTCTGACTCCTCCGAAGAGGAACTCCGAATAACAAGAGACGATGGTGAAGATACAGGTTGGGGAGGCTTTGAAGTCTGCTCCCGTCAGCAATAATCTTTCTTTTCCGGGAGACTACTCCCGTCGAATCGAATTCCGGCAGGGGAGGAGGGTCCATCCCAAGAGCACTCCACACTCGGTTGGAGCATTCCGATCTCCCAACCAGCTCTACGCTCCGTTGCTTCTCTACTACAGTAGGGTCTCTGAGCACCCATTATGTAGCCCTGGTGATTTGCTCCGGAGCTAGCGCCAAAGGAGCCTTTGAAAAAAGGTAGCATTCTATTATGTATGTTATCTGTTTTCTAATGTGTTAATGCAGAAAGTGCAAAGGCTTACCCAGGCTTTGAAGCTCTCCCTCCGAAGCATTTTGGAATGCTATCGGCCATTCAGCTCTGAGAGGAGGGATCCGGAGGGCGATGAATTCCTTAGCCAGAACCCGCATGCTCATGCAGCTGGCCACTGAAGAAAGCAACCCAAGCCGCGTTGAAAGCAAACTTGGGTCCAGAGTAACTTCGGCTTCCTTCCGGAACCAAATTTCTTGCAGGGGCCCCAAGAAGCTAGAATCTTCTCCGACTTCGGCATATAACCACCGAAGTATCTAGTTGGTGTACCAGCGATCGTTGATACCCTTTGCTGGGAAACTCTATGAATACTCCTTCTAAAGTTGGAAGTTAACACTTCTAAAGGCTGTCAGCACTTTGGTGTCTCCGGGTTCATCTTGTGGCTTCGGTTGGTAGGAGGCTTCATGAGTAGAAATGAAGACCTCCGACCTCCCTTCGCACCCTTCCGCCCGAAGGGCTCATTCGAAGATGGCCAGTCTAGCTATGGCATTGGGGGACAACTACGACAAGGTAACATGGAACATTTCTAGTACCTATGCCAGGAAGCTGATTGCAGGAAGTCCTAGCCCGGCTTCAAAGAAGGCCTCAAAGACCACCACCTCTCCACTCCAAGGCACTGGGGTCTCTTCTGTACCAGGGACGCGAGTCCTCATGCCTGGGCCCAGCTGCTTCTTCAATGGACTCCACCGTGCTGGTCAACTGCCCAAGGAGGAAGCTTTGCTTCAAAGGTTTCTTGAACGGCGGGCAGAGCTCCCGCAGGTTTTTGGGCCAAGAACCCCCCGGGGCTCCTGCCATTAATGCCTCTATTGATGCCGCCCACACCTGCCTCTATGCCAAAGTTCCTGCCGCAGTCAGCACCGTCGCACTGCTCCTCGCCATCGGTTGGTTCCTCAGTAGATTGGTGAAAGTTTGAAGGTTAGGGAAAGGGGCCTTAGAACCAAGGCTCTGTAAAAAATCCTGATGAGCCTCGAGTCCCCCTTTTATAACCCTTCCGCCTCTAGTTACTACGTTTCGATCATGCATTCACATTGCTGGTTCGGCTTCTATCACTGATAGATGGGTCCAAAAGGCGAAGAAAGTGTGAACTCGCGGTTAAAATTGTGTCCGTTACTTTTTCAAGGAAGCCTAACGTCTACCTGAGGGGTAACGGCTTAAAATTAATGGCTCTCTGCAATGCTTCACCTCCGCAACGGTTCATTTCCTTGTGAAGCTTTCACACAGGAACCCAAGTTTGAAGCTTCCATTAGATACACCTCCGACGCTGAAGATACTTCGAATGGTTATAGTACTTTGAATTTTTTCTAAGTCCCTGAGCATGAAAATATTTATTGCGTATACTGCTCTCTTGCTATACAGGTTATTTGGCGAAGCATATTCGAGGGGCTACTATTGGGGGGGAATACTTCATCTCCAGGGCCATCAAGATCAAGAGACAAAGACAACTCATACGGTTCTAAGCCAAAGACTTGTCTCTGAATTGACAAAGGTTCAAAGCCGAAGGGTTCATCCGGACCCCAGTTCATAGCTACCCTCTGAAGGCTCCAAACCCGCAATGGAAAACAGCAAGACTGATGGGACGTCTGCCTTATCTATCTTCTTCAAACATATTTTACCATTTTAGCCCTATTCGGGGTACTAAATAGTTTCCACTATGTCGGTTGTAATAGAGTGGTAAAAAGGTCTTTTCCTTAGAGTTTTTACCTATAAATACCCCCCTTCTCACCCTATAATAGGCATCAAATACTCAGATATTCAATACACAACTTCAAACTACTTCGAGCTATTATCCTATTCGGAGGCTTGAGATAGTTCATTTCACAAACTCCTTGTTTGTTAGTTCTTAATCTTAGAGAAGCTCTAGCGTAATCTTTTAAGCCAACACGTATTTACTGGAGTCACTTCAAGGAGAGCGATTTCACAGGGCTTTGAATGGTAGGTTTTTCAAAAAGTACTTCCCAAGTGTGTGGCAAAACACTTGAAGTGTCGAAAGGCCGATATAAAGCATATCGCCCTTACCTCGTTGTGCTTTTGGCCCACTAAAGTTGGCCAAAACGCAGGGGCATGTGTTGATAGCAAAAAATGGCATTAATTGTCAATATTATCAAAATATCACTTTTGGTAATCTTATCGAAAATATGCTGAGACTTAGCACAGGCCGGTCCTACCAGCCATGTAGGGCCGGTCTGACCGGCTAGTCAGGCCTAGTCAGACCGGCCATATGGGCTCGGTTAGACCGGCCTAACCCGAGTCCGACTCCAAATGACTGATTTTGGGGTATTTTATCCCTAATTAATTTTGGACGACTTGAACCCGTGTCTAAATCAGATTAGACCCCAGAAATCCATGTCCCACCTCTATAAATAGAGGCAAGGTCGATTCAACGAGACCCCCCCAAAACCCTAATAGATCCAATCTATTATCTTCCTTGAATCGCATCTACTTTCGTTGCCCTATTTTTAGCTTAGCATGTACATCTTTGCTGGTTTGCAAAGTAAACCATCCGTTCGCCATGTTGTAATCACGGTAAGTCCTTGTCGGTTCACTCGTGAATCGTCCGTTTCATCCACGTAATGGATTCTATCAGTTTTATCGATTTTTATTGGTAATTCAGTCCCCTCACCAAATTACTTTGATCTCTTGGTATTTTTTACAGTGTTTCACTATCCCTGACTTACCCAAGAAGTTTGGGCATGATCTATTGACGGGAAGACGGTCGCTAGAGATCGGAGGCCACATTCTAGGAGTAGTCGGTCAGACTGGCGGTCATCCCTCGGTCTGACCGGCCAGTGTCGTGCCGTCATCTGACACGATGGCATGCTGCGGTCCGACTGGCGGCACGAGGCCGGTCCGACCAGATCCCACATGAGACCTCGGACGCCCTTCGCACCGGAGACTACTTCGTGCGAGAGGTAATTTTACGTTGGATTTTGTTTTTGCGTCGTCTTCGGGGCCTCCGAAGACCTTCGGTCCGACCAGGGTTAAATCCTTGGTCTAACCAGTTGATAGGCCGAGGGTACCTTTGGAGTACCTTCGGACCCCTTCGCATCCGTGTGCCAAAGGCACCCTTCGGCGAGAGCTTCGCACTCCCGGTCAAACCGGCAGGGTACCTTCGGTTCGACCGGACTTCTCTGGCCGGTCCGACCGCTTGTCAGGCTTCGGTCCAACCGGCCCTATTTGGCCGGTTGGGTTTAGTTAGGTTTTCTATTGTTTTAATTATTTTCCATTTTTCCAACACTTCGGTTAATTGAGTAATTTTAGAATTATTATTATTTTATTGCCTAGCGACTCCGTTATCCTCTTACCATGGTTTAGGGATGTCGGAACGTGATGTCAACGTTTAGCGACGTTTTTGGATCATCAAAGCAGCCCATGTGCAGGGGCACGTTTTTGTGTCAACACAATTTTTGGCGACTACGCTGGGGATTAACATGCCAAGGACATCTACATCGGCGACGGGTACACCTGCTACCTCTAAATCAGTGGGACCCTTGACACCGATGGATCCGGTGGGGAGCTCAGAGATTGACGGTGGCAACATCATCATACCCGCCATTGAGGACCTCTCCGAGAAGGATAGGGCAGAGCTCGAAGCTAGGACAAGGGAGCTACACACCCTTTTTCTTAGCCGCTTCACCAAGACCCGAGGGGGCTCTATCAAGCGCGACGGCGACATCCCTGACCACTCCGGAGCTAAAGTAACACCATCGTCTCCTTGAATGTCCTCCTAGGACCTCGAGCAAAAGATAGCCAGCACCATAGACCAGGCCATTAGTGCTACCTTTGCAAACCACATAGAAGCCATGGTCGACACAAAATTGGACACGAAGATGGAGGCGATGTTTAGGAGATTCGGCTTTTTTGAGGCCGTTTCCCCCACTCCAATAGCTAGTGTACCCCCTGTTAACTGCATATACAGTAGAACCGATGGGAGTACCGGAAAGGTCGTCACGTTCTCGGTCACACCACCCATGGCTGAGGCCCTGCATGACCCTATCGGTCAGACCGGCCCTTGGGCTAGTCACACCGACATGTGCCGGATTACTCAGGCGACAATAGTCAGTCAGACCAACCATTAGGCCGGTCCGACCGGCCATTACGCCCTTAGTCAAACCATCCCTATGGCCGGTTATATTGTTCCTACCGCATATTATGTGCCGCCACCGCAGCCCACGCCTGCACTACCTCTCCCCGTGCTGCCCACAAATCCCGTTGCCGCACACCAGCATTGGCCCAATCATGTCCCTTATCGCGAGCCACCATGAGAGGAGGAACCGCACGGCCGACACCATGATATACCACCATGTGTTGTGCCCCCACACAAGAGACGCACGTAGGTAGGAGGCTTGGACGACCTTGATGAGTAGATTCACACGCTATTTAGAGAGTGTTGGCATAAAAGATTACGCTAACAGGTTTCTGTAGAAAAGAAACTAACAAACGAAGTGTTTGTGAAGCAAACTGTTCTAAGCCTCCGAAAGGATAATAGCTTAGAATAGTTCGTAAGTGTGTATTGAATCACTTGTATTCGGTCCCTATTACAGGGTGAAATGGGGGGTATTTATAGGCCCAAACATTAAGGAAAAGACCTATTTACCCCTCTATTACAACCGACATTAAGGAAACTATTCGGTTTCCTTAATAGGGCTAAAATGGTAAAAGACTAATCTAATAAGAAAGAAGATAAGTCTTCCATCTTAGCTGGCAGAAAAGATCCTGAAGGGCTTTAGTTCGAAGACATACTTCGAACTAATGTCTGTCTTCGGGCTTCGAACGGGGTTCTGGGCATCTTCGAAGATGATCTTCGGAGAATCTTCGAACTGGTTGACTGTCTTTATGCTGCTTCGGCAATAACCCCGAAGATGAGATATTTTCCCCCAATAGTAGCCCCTCGAATACGCTTCTCCGTTGACCTGTAACGTTTAGGAGAGCAGTATACGCAAGAAAAGTAATCATGCGTAGGGGTTAACAGATTTATATCATCTCCGAATTATGTGGAGATATATGCTTCGAATTGATATTCGAAGAGGTTACATTCGAAGTAACTTAGAAGTATCTTTAAAAAGACTGAAGACTTTCCAGACTTAGAAGAAATAGCCGTTAGCTTGTTTCTTCTAACGGAAGTTATACGATGCGTTATTTTCGGAGGAAAATAACGGGCGAGAATGCGAAAGGGCAGAGTCAAAACGGTAACAAACGGAACATTTAGGCTATAAATAGAGGGCCTAAAACTTACCCGATTACCTTTTCACCTCTTTCTCACAGTCAAAAGCTTTTTGAGCCCCTTGAGTTCTTGAGCCTTAGCCTTTGAGTTCTTGAGCCCTAGCCTCCATTTCTTCAAAGTAATCGAGCGATCGTAATGGTGAAGACCAAGGGATCTGCGCCTCCTTCGGCTTTGGCTCGGCAAAAGGCGGCCGCAGCGGCAGCGACGGCAGCGTTGGCGGCGGCACCTTCGATGCAGACGGCAACATCCATGGCGGCAGGGGGGAGAAATCCCCAAATCGCCGATGACCAAGGTCTGTGCCCACCATCGACCAAATATTTGGATCAGTCTTTTGAGTTGGGGCCTTCTACCTGCAAGAGAGAGTCTTTGGCAATCACAGCAGGGGGAAAGATTAGTAATGGAGTTATGATTCGGAAGCCGGGCAAAGAATTGATTCCGTCACCAAGACCCGGAGAGGTCATAGTATTCGAAGCCTTTTTCGAAGCAGGCTTGGGCCTCCCTGCAGTGGACTTCCTGGCAGAGGTACTTGATCTGATCCACGTAACCCTCCCGCAGCTATCTCCGAATGCAGTAGCTAGGTTAGCTATCTTCGAATGGGCGTTGAGAGCCGAAGGTTGCGAGGGGAGGGCAGAAATCTTCGCTGCACTTCATAGAGCAACTTGCCAGCCGAAGACCTTCGTAGGCTCCGGAGGTGAGAAAGTGGTGGTTGCCTTCGGAAACATTAATTTTAGGCTTCGAGATGAATATGCCCTGCAATTCCCTGCTAAGGCCATCAATGCAAGATGGTATACTGATTGGGTCTTGAGGTGGTTCTATGCCGAAGTTGGAGCAAGTAGTCCTCTGGCTGGGCCCCTCAAAGAAATTCAATTCCGGAAAGAAGCCTTAGTGCAACCGGACGAAGGTCAGCTCGAAGCTCGCCTTAATTTGCTTCAGAAAATTAGCCGAAGGTTAAGCATGCGAGACTTAGCCGAAGAATTCCTCGGACTCCAAATTCCTCCGCTGATGGCCAACTGGCCTATCGTCTTCGAGGATGACTCGGAAGGCGGTCTTCGCAAGATCAATTATACTTCGAGCCCTGCAGGTAACTTCGAAACCAACATGCATTGTACATATTTACTTCAAAGAAAGACTAACTCGAATTATTTTTTAGCTTCTTCAGCCCCTATTACTTCAGAGCAAATTGTAAGGGCTTCGGAGAAGATTTTGGGTGCCCCAACTCCGACGGAAAAAGAATGGCGAATTAAATTGGTCGGGAGTTGGGAGCGGTTTAACAGAGTATGGGAAATGTTGGAGTTAACTCCGCCCCCTCTGATGGACTGGGTGCCTCTGGAGAAAGGACCCAAGAAAAGAGTGGCTGAAGCCGGAGCTTCTAGCTCCGCAAGGACTCCGGTGAAGAAGGTGGCTCGGAAGCCAAAGAACCTCGCACCTTCAGATCCTGTACCTTCGAGCTCAAGAGCTTCGGTTTCCGACTCCCAAGAAGAAACGGAGAGATTGCTTGTGCGCCTGATGGAAGAGAATGAAACTCAAAGGGCCGCACAAGCCGAAGTACCTGCGAACGTACCGGAGTCCGGAGATAATGTTGATCAACCAAGGACTTCGGTAGTTCAAGAAGATGCAACTCAGGACGAAGTTCCTGTGAATGAAAGTTGGGTCGAAGTCACTATGGCTTCGATTCCCGAAGAAGCAACGAGGACTGCCCAGGACGATGCTCCTGCAGTCCAAGATTTAACGGCTGATTCGGATGATGACTTCACTTTTGATCCTCCGATCAGTCCAGTGCTCGATCTTCCAGAGGATGTCGAAGGTAAATTTTGCATAATTCTTATCAATTTCTGCAAAATTATACAATGTATAATATTTTTGTTTTTGCAGAGCCTCTTGTTGTCGAAGTACCTCGAGAAGATACAATTCAAAGGCCTTCGACAACTTCGGAGCCACACCCGGAGGTTACTCAACAGGGGCCTGGAAGAGGTAAAAGACACATAGAGCCTCCCCCTACTCAAGGATCGACTTCGTCTGAGTCAACAGATGAAAGTGAATCAACTGAGGGGGGGGCCATCTTCAGAAGTTCCAAGGGCCTCAGAAGAACTCTCCGGACCTTCGCTAAGCAGAGCTGATCAGAAAGCTTCAGCAATGCTTCCTCTCTTAACTCCTTTTTTGGAGGAGAGAACCGGACTTCGGACTCTGGTTAAACCTTTGGGTCAAGCTAGTCGCAAAGTCGGGGAAACAGAACTGGTAGCCCTCTTGAGCAAGGCGAAAAGTTCGGAGCTTAACATTGCTATAGAAAGAGCAGCTTATCAGGTACAAAGCATCTTCGAACCAAATAGCGAATTATATATGAATAATTTCTTATTCCAGTTTTTCTTTTTTCTTAGCAAGCAGTCTTGGCCCGCGCTGCAGCTTTATCGGGCGAAAATGAAATTGCTCAACTTCGGGAAGAGAACGAAGCTCTTCAAAGAAATTTTAACTTCTCCGAAGGTCGAGTAGCTCAGATGGATAATATAATATTAGCAGAGCGAAGGGCTAGGCAAAGCTTAGAGGCTGCGAAGAAAGAGCTCGAAGCAGAAAAAATTGTGCTTCGAGCAGAGGTTGAAAGACTGCGGAAGGAGGATGCTGCTAAGGGGTCCGAACTTGTGAAACTTCAAGAAGAGGCTGGCCAACTCCTGACTCAAAAGAATACTTTGACTACGGAGAATGCTAGAATTTCCGGAGTTCTAGCAGAAACGACTTCGGCCAAGGATGCACTTATTGCGGAAAAACTTAAGTCTGAGAAGGTGGCTTCGGAGGTCATCGAGCAGATGCTAGGTGTTTTGGAGTACTTCGGTACTACCGGATCACTACCTTCGGATGACAATGTGACTCTACTGCGCCGGTTAAAGAGGATCCAAGGAGCAGCGAAGCAAATGAAGACGGCAGGCATGCGTTATGGAGAACTCTCCGGACAAGTGTCTGCCCTTGGATTACTTCGTTACTATGAGGATTTGGGCCGAATAATTACTCCGAGCGCAGAGGGTTCCATCACCTTTGACGACGCGAGACTTTTGAATCCTTCCGAAGGCGTGACTGCTGCCTGGCGAGCCTTTCAAACTTCATGGAGAGCCGAAGGTCGTTCTGCGATCAAGGCTTGGATTGACGAAGGCCAATGCCAGAAGCAAGTTCGGAGCCAAGCTTCGAGCAGTCAGCCTCCTCCGAACCCGCAGGTTTAGGAATTATTTAGGATTTTTTGATTATGTAAAGCTCATGCTTGTAAACATTTATCAATGAAAGTCTTGTTTGTCATATTTTTAGGCTTTGCCTCTTATGGAAGATATCGAAGTGTTAGAGCTTAACAACGAACTTCGTTCATTGTGGAATACCTTCGAACTTCTAAAGAGTTATAAGCGTCCTCGATTTCTTATTCCTCGAGATGACTCCGGCGTAATTGTGCCCGAAGTAATCAAAGACGTATTGTCTTATATTAAAGAGGAAGATAAAGAGGTTGACGCAAACACCTCGCCTTCTGAAGACACTAACTGGTCTGAAGACGAAGGTGAAGCCCAAAATAAAAGATCTGAAGATCTTAGAAGCTGGGAAAGAAGTCCCGAGCGGCTTCGAACTTGGGCCGAGCTTCAACAAGAGCAGAAGGATTTTAGAGCTTCGAGGGGGAGGAAGAGAGTTAAGCGTAAAGTTCTTAGAACTTCCGATGTTGGAACTAGTCGTTCCACCCCTAGCTCTCGGGACCGAAGAGGTCTCCGATTCATTCTTGGTATAGATACCAATTTTTCATAGTGTAATCTGTAAATACATTTATTTCAATAATGAATGCCGATTTAAAATTGTCTCCATATTTACTAGCCCCTCTTTGGGTATAAGCAACTTCGAAATGTATTCAAAGATGGTTATGCGCAAAGAAAAAACTTCGGAGTACAATTTTTTGGGGGTTCGGAGCCCCTCTGTCATTTAAAGATTTTTTTGAAATCGTATGAAATGTCTTCGACTTTTTGCAGTCAGAAGAATGGTAACTTAGTACCTTTGTTTGCTCTACGAAAGAAATCAATTGAGATAACTTTCAGGACACTTTAGTGTCTTAAAGAATTTGTCACTTTGGACTTATGTTAACAGACATTCGAAGCTCATGACTCAAATGCTGTTTTGCTTTAGCCACCTTCGGCTTGTCTTTGCGATCTCTGACGAACCAATGGTTCGGAGTTTGCAATGGTCTCTTTGGACTCTTTTTACGGATGTCTACCAGCCAATGGCTTGGACTCCGTATAATTGTAGCCACCTTTGGCTATTTTTGCATAAGTCTACCAGCCAATGGCTTGGACTTCGCAGAATTTGGCCACGTTCGGCTCTTTTTTACGGAAGTCTGCAAGCTGCAGCTTGGACTCCGTAGATTTTGGCCACCTTCGGCTCTTTTTACGGAAGTCTACCAGCCAATGGCTTGGACTCCGTAGAATGTGGTTTTGGGCTCTTTTACGGATGCCTACAAGCCGTGGCCTGGGCTCCGGATTATGTCAGCCACCACACCGGAGGCTTCGACTTTATGGGTTCGAAGTCCGGAAATACAGCCCAGCTTAATGACACTTCCCTCTCGGTCGACCCCGCGGTTCCAGCGCGTCCGCTCGGGAAGCTGGAAGTCTATGAGGGGAAGGCAACTATCAGGGTGTATGCTTTATTAATTTAGAGGTGATTACAAGCGAATTACAAGGAGCCCTTATGCGAAGTATCGCTTTAGGTGCTCCGCATGCCAAGTATGTGCTAACTCTTCACCTTCTAAATTAGCTAATTTAAATGAACCAGGGCGCCCCGAGCGGACGATTAGATATGGACCTTCCCATTTATTGCCTAACTTCCCTGGTGCTATAATGCTTCGTAGAACAAGATGACCCGGCCTTAACTCGCTGAGCTTAACCTTCGGGTCATACCAAGTCTTCGTCTGCTGATGATACTTTGATAAATTAGCTACAACCCAAAGTCTTGTTTCTTCTGACAAATCTAACGAAGCTTGTCTTTCTTCTTCAATGTCTGGTTCGGTGCTGCGAAATGATCCCCCTTTGAGCTCCGTTGGAGTCATAGCTTCATCTCCGAATAGTAGTCTGAACGGAGTAAAACCTGTGGACCTTGTTTGCGTAGTCCGAATGGACCACAGAATCTTCGGAAGCTCTTCGGTCCACAGTCCCTTTGATAATCCTACTATTCTTCGATTTAGCCCTGATAAAATATTTCCATTGGCTCGCTCTACGGCTCCATTCGACTGAGGATGTCTCACTGCAGCAAAACATAGTTGAATGCCTAGGTCTTCGCAAAACTTCCTGAAGGGTTCTGCGTCGAACTGTGTTCCATTATCAACTGTGAGATATTTAGGCACTCCGAACCGGCAAATAATGTTCTTCCAGAAGAATTTCTGTACATTGTTCGAAGTGATAGCTGTTAAGGGCTCTGCTTCTACCCACTTAGAAAAATATTCAATAGCTACCACTGCGAACTTCAGATTTCCCTTTGCTAACGGAAAGGGACCAATTAGATCCATACCCCATCTGGCCATGGGCCATACCGGAGCAATGACTTGAAGAGCTGTTGGTGGGCGATGACTCCGTCGACCCATCCACTGGCATCCTTGACAAGTGCGGACCAAGCTCTCCGCATCAGCTGTTATTGTGGGCCAATAAAGCCCCTGGCGAAGTGTTTTTCCTGCCAGAGCTCTAGGGGCTAAATGGCTTCCACAAAGGCCTTCGTGAATTTCTCGAAGAATTTCTTGGCCTTCGGCTTGAGATATACATCGGAGTAGAGGGGAACATACTCCGGCCTTGTATAATATACCGTTGATTAACTGATAGTTTCTTGCTCTGAGCTTTAATCTTGACAATTGGGGCTCTTCGGGCAAATTTGTTCCTCCTTGCAAGAGTTCTATGATCGAATCTTTCCAATCTGCATTAGGAATGCAAAGAATCTCCGCAGAGACAATTTGTGGCACCGAAGGTAAATTGAGCTCCTCATAGAAAGCTTCTTCAGGCACATCCACAGCTCCGGCTGCAGCCTTCGCTAAAATGTCCGCTTGCACGTTTTCAGCTCTTGGTATACTCCGAATAGAAATACCCTTGAAGTGTGCTTCGATTTTGCGGATTTCTCCTAAGTACTTTGCAAGCTGTGGATGCCGAACTTGAAAACTTTTGTCTACGTGCCCTGCTACTATCTGAGAATCTGTTTTATAATTATTCTTGTAGCCCCTAGAGCACGTGCTTTCCAGAGTCCCAATAAAATCCCTTCATACTCCGCTATATTATTGGTAGACTTAAAGTTGAGTCTTGCGGAGTACATTGCTCTTTGCCCTGACGGTGAAATCAATACTGCCCCAATGCCTGCTCCGGATGCTTGGAAAGCCCCATCGGAATAAACAGTCCAAACTCCGTCATCTGATTTCTCCGGAGTCAACTTCGCAGATGGAGTCCACTCTGCTACGAAGTCTGCTAGGACTTGGGATTTGATAGCTGTCCTTGCCAGGAAAGGTATGCCGAAGGGTGCTAGCTCGACTGCCCACTTTCCAATCCTTCCAGTGGAATCTTTGCTTCGAAGCATATCTCCTAAGGGATACGAAGTTGGTACAATTACATTGTGAGCCAAAAAATAATGTCTTAGCTTCCTCGAAGCCATTATCAGAGCATAAACGAACTTCTCAAGTTCGGAGTATCTTGTCTTCGCTCCTGACAATGCTTCGGATACAAAATAGACAGGATTTTGGACCAACTTCCCATTGAAATCCACTTCTCTGACAAGGACTGCGCTGACAGCTGAACCTGTAGCTGCAAGATACAGGAGTAGGGTTTCGTCCGCAATAGGCACCGTAAGTGTAGCAAGATTGCTGAGATAATCTTTAATATCTTCGAAGCTTTTCTGACACTCCGGTGTCCATGCAAAATCTTCGGACCCTTTCAAAGCTTTAAATATTGGCAAGCTCCTCTCCGCAGACCTTGATAAAAACCTGCTAAGTGCTGCCAGACGTCCAGTCAGCTTTTGCACTTGCTTTAAATTCTCCGGAGGAGCCATCTTCTGCAGCGCAGTTATTTGAGTAGGGCTAGCTTCAATTCCCCTGCTTGAAACTAAGTACCCTAACAACTTTCCAGCCTTAGCTCCGAATATACATTTTTCGGGGTTAAGACGGATCCCACATGCCCGAAGGCTATTGAATGTTTCTGCTAAGTCTAGGCTATGTTGGTGCTTTAAAGCACTCTTTATTACAATATCATCCATATAGGCCTCCACATTGCGACCTAGTTGATGACCTAGAGCCTTAGCAACTAATCTTGAAAAAGTAGCCCCGGCATTTCTTAGGCCGAAGGGCATTCTTACATAGCAGAAGACTCCCGAAGGAGTTACAAAGCTTGTCTTGATTTCATCTTCGCGCTTCAACCATATTTGATGATAACCAGAATACGCGTCAAGGAAGCTTAGTAACTCCGAACCTGCAGTGGAGTCAACTAGTTGATCAATTCGGGGCATGGGGTAGGGGTCACGTGGGCACGCTTTATTCAGAGATGTGAAATCAATGCACATGCGCCACTTTCCGGAGGACTTCTTCCTGACGAAGACTGGGTTGGCTAACCATTCTGTGTGGGCCACTTCTCTGATAATCCCAGCCTTCAACAGTTTTTCAACTTCGTCTTTAGCTAAAGCAGCTCTCTCTGCGGACATCTTCCGGAGTCCTTGTCGAACAGGCCGGGCCTTCGGGTTTACAAGTAAACTATGCTCAATAATATCCCGATCGACTCCGGTGATATCTTCGTCAGACCAAGCGAAGACATCCAAATTTTCTTCCACGACTTTTTCCAAGGAGGTTGCAACTTCAGGAGGTAAATCTTTACCAAATTGAAAAGTGTATTCTTTACCATCTTTAACAATGATCTTCGTTGCAATCTCTCCTTCGGGACTTGGTCTCGGAAACGACTTCTTCGAAGCTTCGGAGGAGGCTGAAAAAATTTCTTCATTATCTTGGACACTATTTACTTGCCTCGGATCAAGAGGAGGACCGTGACCATATTCTGCCCTCCGAGCCATGGCTTGATCTCCGAAGATTGTCAGGACTCCTGCTTGTGTGGGCATCTTCATGCACAAGTAGTTGTGATGCGCCACAGCTCCGAACTGATTCAACATGCCCCGTCCGAAGATGACATTATAAGCATACGGGGCATCTACCACATCAAAGATGACTTCTTCAGTTCGGGCTAGTAAACCTTCTCCGAAGGTTACTTCCAAGCCTATCTGGCCAAGTGCATCAAGCGGAGGTCCTGCGAAGCCTTGCAGAGGCCGAGCCGCTGGGAGGAGATGCTTCCGGGAAATGCATAACTGATCGAAGGCTTGCGCAAAAATGATATCTGCCGAACTACCTCCGTCAATTAGCACCCTTCGGACTTCAGTCCCTGCAATATCAGCAGTGATAACCAATGGATCTGCATGCGGGAACTTAATACCAGCTGCATCCTCCGCAGAGAAAGATATCGGAACATGAGACCACTCCGGCATTGCAGCTGCAGATGACGAAGTCCCAATATGACCTACTTCCCGAACGTACTCTCTTCGCTGTCTCTTGGACATGCTTCCGAGGGTACCTCCTCCGGAGATAGGGAGAACTACTCTCTTTCCTCTATCTTGCCCTTCCTCTTGCTTCGGAGGTGGCATAACATTGGCCACCGGAGGGTGCCTTGCAGCATCAAAATTTTCTATCCGCGCCACAGCCTGGACCGGGTCTGGGCGCGCTGCTGCTGGACTTCGGTCGGTACTGCCTCGACCCGAAGTTCTTTCCAAGTATTCTCCCCTTAGGGTAAGGATAGCCTTGCAAGTGTCAGTTGCATGGCTTCGATTCTCTCCATGAATACAGCAAAAAAGGGTCTGGCCCTTGCCAGCCGTTTTTCCTGGCGGCCTCCAGCCGCTGGACTTGTTCCCCGCAGACTGTGGAGCTCTCTGTATAAACTTCTGTGGGGGTGCAATATTCAAGACTTCAGAGCGAGGGTGCTTTTGCCCTCTTCTTCGATCATGTTGTACTTCGAAGACTGGTTCCTGCGGCTGTGCCGAAGTCTTCACCTCTGCTTTAACTTCTTGCAATACTGTCGAAGTAGCAACAGTCCTCCGAAGCCAACCCTCTTCTGACCTCGCATACTCCTCGAAATACGACATCAGCTGTGATATTGTGGAGATGCTCTTCCGATGCAGTTTATCCAGAAGGCCTTGATGACTTACGCCTTCCCGAGCTGCATCAACCACTGAGGATGTGGACAGCCCCCGAATTTGCGACTTCGTATGAGCGAAGCGCTTGAAGTACTGCCTCAATGTTTCTCCGGGGAGCTGTTTCACTTGGAAAAGGCTTCCTGTTGACATAGGAGGCACGAAGGTGCCCTGAAAGTTACTTATAAACTTCCTCTTCAACTGTGACCACGAATTGATTGATCCTGGCTTTAAAGACCAGAACCATCTCAACGCCACTCCTTGAAGAGCTAACGGGAAGCACTTCGCCATAGTGTCTCTGTCTCCGCCGCTAGCCTCAATCGCTAGGGCATAAGAACGCGCGAACTCTCCGGGATCTTCATCTCCGGCATACTTGCAGAGCTTCGAAGTTTTAAACTTTGGATCAAAGCGAACCTTCTGCAGCTCAGGATGCAACGGAGATTCATTGTCGTAGGAGGCATTCTCTGGGGCTTCGGGATAACCAAGATCGTCGTCTTCGGGCACTTCGGAGATAGTTGGGATGGCTTGAGAGCGAAGCCTGTCTGCAGCTTCTTGTCGCCATCTTGCTACCTCAGCTTGAAGGTTGGCCATTTGAGTGGCCATATCTCCAAGGCTATCTTCATCTCCTCCGGAAGGACCTTCCGGGTCTTGAGAACTGGTATGATCAGTTCGAATCGGAATGGAGGGTGGAGGAGGGACTCCGGGCGGTGGGAGTATGGAAGGGGTTGGCGGAGAGGTTTCATATCCTCGAGGGATAGAAGCCCCTTGCGGAGTTTGAGGTGGAGGGATAGTCGAAGACCCTCTGACTTCGACTGTGTCGAAGGGTATCTCTCCGGAGATCCGAGAGGACCTCCGAGTGGGATTGCGAGGTGCGCTCCGCTTAGGAGGCATGATGTAAGAAATTGGTAGAGAACGAAGTTTTTCGGACTAGGTTCCCCACGGACGGCGCCAACTGTTGGCGTAAAAGATTACGCTAACAGGTTTCTGTAGAAAAGAAACTAACAAACGAAGTGTTTGTGAAGCAAACTGTTCTAAGCCTCCGAAAGGATAATAGCTTAGAATAGTTCGTAAGTGTGTATTGAATCACTTGTATTCGGTCCCTATTACAGGGTGAAATGGGGGGTATTTATAGGCCCAAACATTAAGGAAAAGACCTATTTACCCCTCTATTACAACCGACATTAAGGAAACTATTCGGTTTCCTTAATAGGGCTAAAATGGTAAAAGACTAATCTAATAAGAAAGAAGATAAGTCTTCCATCTTAGCTGGCAGAAAAGATCCTGAAGGGCTTTAGTTCGAAGACATACTTCGAACTAATGTCTGTCTTCGGGCTTCGAACGGGGTTCTGGGCATCTTCGAAGATGATCTTCGAAGAATCTTCGAACTGGTTGACTGTCTTTATGCTGCTTCGGCAATAACCCCGAAGATGAGATATTTTCCCCCAACAGAGAGGTTGCGGGATGGACGCCTAGGGGATGGGGTAGGGTTTAGGGTACCCACATGTCTTTAGGGTGCCCGAGTTTACAAAATTTGATGGTGAAGGTAGCAAAACCACCCTAGAGCATGTAGGCCAGTTCTTAGCGTAGTGTGGTGAAGCTAATGGGTCAGATGCTTTGAAACTTAGGTTGTTTTATCTATCGCTTTCTGGCACCGCTTTCACTTGGTTTTTGGCATTACCGCCGAACTCCGTCCAGACTTGGGCCCAGTTGGAGCAGAAGTTCCATGATTATTTCTATACCAGGGAGACCGAGCTTACACTATCACACTTGACATCGGTTAGAGAGAAGAATAACGAGAGTGTCGCTGAGTACGTCAAGCATTTTAGGGACACTAGAAACCAATGTTTTACTTTGAACATCTCCGATACAGACCTGGCCGACATAGCTTTTAACGGTCTCCACTCCGAACTTAAAGAGAAACTGGATGGCTGGGATTTCTTCGATATTAGTCAAGTGCTGCAGAAGGCTCTGGTTCAGGAAAGCCGAGCCAAAGGTAGAAGGTTCACCAAGACATTTAACAAACCCAAGGCCGAGGTGCACGTCAGGGATCACTCCGATGAGGAATCATCAAAGAGAGAGGATGACTCGGCCGATATGTACACCGCAGGGTGGACTTGGTCTAGCAAGGCCAAGCCCATCACTTGCACAGAGTTACAGCCATATCCGACTAAGAGTCAACCCAGCGAGGTGAAGTATTCTTTTGATGTGACCAAAGCGATAAGATATTTGATTTTTTGTTGAAGAACAAACTCATCAGGTTAGCGAAGGGTCACATCATTCCAACAGCCGACGACTTGAAGAAACGAGCTTATTGTAAGTGGCATGATTCTCATTCCCATTGTACTAATGATTGTAATGTTTTTTTCGGCAGGTTCAATCGGCCATAGAAGAAGGACGGTTGAAATTGGACACAAATCCCAAGATAAAGCTCGACTAGGACCCTTTCCCCGTGAACACTATTGATCTCGATGGGAAGAATGTGTTTATTCGGCCCGAGCAGGCCGAGTCCACTGAAGGGAAGGAGGTTATGATCAGGGAAATGTGCCCACACTCGCTCATGCCGAAGAATCCCGAGGTAGGAGTGTGGAAAGTGAACACCAACGCATCGTCTTGGACTGTGAACCACAAGAAGTTGAGGGTGACATATGACATGCTGCTCTAGAAGCACCAGAAGAGGGTGAGGAGCCATGCTGAATAGCGTGGGCCTCATGGCTCCAGAAGTGATGAGTCATTGTCAACGATAGTCAAAGAGGACAGATGAAGAGAGGAGATCTACTATTTCATGGGCCGCGTGTGACTCAGGTACACGGGCAGCAAGCGACTGTCGGGCAGAGGAGGCTGTGAAGTCGGGCTGGCCCAATCCGGGTACATGGGGCAGAAGCAGCAGAAGACCCACTAGGCTGTTGACCAGGGTTGACTCAGGTACACAGGCGGTGAGTGATTGCCGGGCTGAGAGAGATGCGGAATCGGGCCGGCCCAATCCAGGTACCTGGTGCAAAGTCGGTGGAGGCTTTGTCAGTTTCGGTGCAAAACTGACAACCGTTGATTCTGTATCGGACTGTCCAGAAGAGAAGCCGTAGTCGCTACGAAAGCTTAGCTTCCGGATAAGTCATCTGTATCTCTAGGCCCACAGTCACTCAGTCGTGTCTGTAAAAATTCCTAAGGGCAGTAGAGTCTTTTCCTTTATTTCTGCGTCTGTAAAAAACCCTAAGGGGCTGGTGGAATATTCTAGGCCATTGGGCAGCCTATAAATAGGGCCCCAATCCCTAGGGTTGGACTACCCTTCTAGAAAGCACTTTTTGAATCATTCATTGGATCATTCTTCTTGTTTCCTGCGTACTCTCTCTCATTCCTATTCCCTGTGCGCCGCCAGAGGCTTGTTTTCCCCTTGCATTCATTCTGTTCTTCATTAAATGCAGTGAGTTTTTGTTCTCTGTGAGTGCGTGCATTTATTCCTTGGGAATCTGAATCTCTGCGTACTGCATCCGTTTTTGTTCACTGGTTGCTATGTTGTTGGCTGTGTTCTTCGTGCAAGGTGTACTAGCTCTTGCTGTTGCAAGTAGTACTACTACATTGTACCCACAGTACACTAGTGCCAGCTTTTTACTTCTACTGCGCAGCCTTTTGATCGAAGTTGACAGGCCCTAGCAACTTTTCTGACTGTTTCCTGGCGAAGCAATCTGCTCTGTTCGAAGCCCCTCAGCTTCGTGAGGCAGGCTTCGATCTGACATACTCGAAGGCTTCGTTCATACCTCGAACTTCGTTCTGTGTCCTGAGTTGCTAGCTGCGAAGTAGTTTTTGAGCTGATAGCATCGCGTACTTCGAACGACAGTGCGAAGGTCCTCTGCCTCAAGCTCTTCAAAGTCCACACTTCGATAGGTTTCGAAGTTGGTTTCGAAGCTTGTCGTTCTGTCAGGCTTTGCTCTGGTTTCTTTGTCGTGTGTCAGCCTTCACCTCTCTTTTCGAAGCTTGCTCTTTTCGAAGGTAGAGTGTAGGTTTCGAATTTGGTTCCTTTGTCGTGTAACCGGCTTCGCTTCTTTGTTCGAAGCTTGTTTGTCTTTGTGTTGTGTTCGAAGTTTTCTGTTCGAAGGTTTGGCTTTGGAGTACTTAGTTTGAAGCTGTGTTCGAAGTCTTGCCTTCGAAGTACTCACTTCGAAGCAGGCTCCGATTTTCTCATACTTCGCTTCGAAGCACACTTCGATTCCTACCTTCGGCATTTTCACAACACCTTCGACATACTTCGATTCCTGTCACCTCCGAACTAGACTTCGACCAGCGAAGTAGACCTCGACCTCCGAAGCAGGCTTCGGCCAGCGAAGCAGGCTTCGATCTGCGAAGCAGGCTTCGT
This sequence comes from Zizania palustris, assembly GCA_019279435.1. Classification (NCBI taxonomy): domain Eukaryota; kingdom Viridiplantae; phylum Streptophyta; class Magnoliopsida; order Poales; family Poaceae; genus Zizania; species Zizania palustris. Next base: position 26,626,616 of record JAAALK010000079.1, read on the forward strand.
CGAGTTTCGAACAGGAGACAGATTTGAACAGGTAACTTCTCTTATCTCTCATAGTGCACCGAGGTTGTTTTTCTCAGAAGTTTGTCTTGTCTAGTCTTGCATATACTATTTATCTGTCTATTAGCACTGCCTTGATAGTACTCTGTTTGTCATCAGCTGCTTCTAGGCTAGATACCTTTAGACTTAGGCTATCTGTTTATTTTCTTCTACTTAGTCTTTTGAGGTGCGTTGGGTATTGGGAACAGGCCATTAATTCGAAAGAATTTTTAAGGCGCCCATTCACCCCCCTCTGGTCGCTACTTTCGGTCCTACAGAGGGCCGACAAGGCGAATGCTCGACCAAGACCTCTAGCGAGGCTGAGCCGTCCTCGAAAGAGTGGGTTCGGCCCACGATGGTCGAAGCCATTGGAGCCACCGCTTCCTCCACAATACCATTGGTCCATGGCACAGTGGCCACCATGTTACATTCTGCCTCCCGGGTACCCTACCCCATATTATATTGCTCCATTTGTGCCACTCAAATTTTATAACATGCACGGTCAGATGGGTGCTCCAAGCGGCGACATCTTCTCTAGGCTATCCGTCACACCACGAGGACATCAAGAGGCACACTCTAAAGCTATCATCGTTAAGGTGGGGTCCTAGGACGTCCCAATCCGTAAGAGGACCTTCGAGGAGCAAGGCAAAGTTGAACCGCCGAAGCCACTCGAGGAGCTGGCCGGTTTGACCGCAGCCCTAGGGCCGGTCAGACCACCCTTGCCACCTCGGTCTAACCAACCTACTATGGCCAGTCTGACCGGCCCTTTATAGGAGACCTACACCATTCGGTTAGACCGGCCCGCAATGGCCAGTCCGACCGACAAATCCTGGTCAGATAGGCCCAGTAAGGCTGGTCCAACCGACACGAGGCAGGAACGCAACCCCCCCAAGCGCAAAACTACCAAGGCCGATTCGGGCAATTCCCATTCAACCAAAAACTCCAGGTGCAATGTTGTAGTGCCCGACACTAAGCCGCAGCCGTCGTGGGCACCATCAGGTATGACCAAGTCCTAAAAGAGGCGACTACGGCGCCTTCAGGCCCAGGAGATGCGTGAAAAGAAAGCCGAAGATGAGCGTGACGCCATATTCGAGGAGATCCGTCCCCGACTAGCAGCAAGATAGGTATGGAAGCCGAATCTAGTTGCCATAGACAACCCAGCCCCCACTCCGAGCGATGACGAGGACGATTTTATGGACGACGATTACACGCCCATCTCTGAGGGGCCCCCTCCTCAAGCGATGGACGTAAATGTCATCACACTGCCTGCTGAGTTTGCTCTTCCACGAGATGAGGTTTAGGTCGCTCAGTTGAACCTTGGCCCACAGGAGGCTATTTTCGAGAAGCTCGAGGATACGACTCGTCACTTGAAGCCTCTCTATGTCAAGGGGCACATCAATGAAAAGTCGATCTCGATGATGCTTGTAGATGGAGGCGCCACCGTCAACCTGATGTCGTACTCTCCGTTGAAGAAGCTCGAGAAGAATGAAGATGACTTTATGAGGACTAACCTGACGCTCAATGGCTTCAAAGACGAGAGCTCCGAGGCCAAGGGCGTACTTTCTATGGACCTAACGGTGGGCAACAAAATGTTGTCGACGATGTTCTTCGTCATCGACGTGCAAGGTAACTACAGTGTACTACTTGGACGTGACTGGATTCACGCAAATTGTTGTATTCCATCTACTTTGCACCTGTGTTTGATCCAGTGGGATGGTGACAATGTGGAGGTTGTACCAGCTGATACTTTGTCCTAGGATTCTTTGGCCGATGTGCCTATTGACGTCGTCCATGATAAGGTAGAGTGTCTATCAGGTAGAGATCTCTCGGATTATGACTATGTCAGCGTGTCCGAGGGGCGGTTTGTTCCCGTGTGTTTAAAGCCAGCTAGTGTAGCACGACTCCAATCCTGGCTACTTGCCCGGAGATCTCTCCATAGCGAGTACTAGAGCCTTTCATCATATTGGCCACCGCTTGGATCATCTTGAGCTTTTGGTCGAGAGGCTCATCCGCCGCAGCCAAAGAAGATGGCACACCGTTCCGAAGTATTACAAGACACCCCTAAGGGTTTCTATGGTCTGATCAGCCACCAAGCCATACCTCTTTTTGGCCCTTATTGATGAGGACATCACTTCACATGATACACACATGGAGCCTCCACCTACAATTCAACTACAAGGACCAATCACACGCGCCCGTGCCCGTCGCTTGAAACATGAGGTTAATTCTTTCCTTAGCAACTATGTTAATATTTGTTTGGACGGGATGCTACTGAATACTAGCGATATTTTGTTGCTTAGGAGCATGGGAGATGGAATAGAAGAATTGGAGTTGAAGACAGAGTCGCACGGATGATTTGAAGTCAAGAATTCGCTGGTTCGGACTACATTAACCACCCTGCACCAAAATGGGCATAACTTCCTCATACGAAGTCCGATTGGAGCGTTCTTTGACTTTTTTGGAAAGCTAAGGAGAAGACGGATCGTTTGTCGTTGGTTTCACCTCATTTGGAGTCTCGAGTCGTCCTGTGTATTTAAAACAGTCCTGCGTGACAGAACTGGGCCGTGTTGGCCCATAGTCTGAGTCTGTACGTCTTCTAGCCCACAGCCCGTGTCTGTTCGCCTTCCACAGGCTGCCGCCCTATATATTCTCATGCCAGCCGCCTCTAGGGTTAGGTTTTGCTTTGTTTGCATCTACACTGTTGTGTTTAGATCCCGCCTCTTGCACCGGACCGATTGGCTGCTGCATTGGCGTTTGTGAAACCTCACCTTATCATCGTTTGTCTGTGTTTTGGCATTCGACTTGTATCCTTCCTGTTCTTGCTTGTGTTCTTGGGTTCGCTTGCAGGAATTAGCCTTCGTGGCGAGGTCAATCGCGTCCTGCGTGGTTGATAACCAACGGAGACAGTAGTGTAACGATTGCAAGGTTTTGATCCGCCGGACCGGAGCCTTGGATCGCCAACGTCGAGATTCTCCACCAACCCAAGTTTATCCTTTACCTAGCGGAAGATCGGGACCGCTCCCCCATCAGTTGGTATCAGAGCTCAGATTTCTCGTTAGGTAATCTCGATCTGCTTTTGTTTTTACCTAGAGTCCAGAAAACCGCACCAAAAAAAAATTCTCACCGAGAACCCCTTTGTGCCTTGCGATTTTAATTTTAGTTTTAACTTTGTTGAGTTCATGTTCTTGGTCGAGTCTTGTTGCTGGTTTAGTCATCCCTCTGTGTCATTTGAGTAGTAGTTGTTCTTGTGTCTCAGAAAAAATTCCCCCCCCCCTTCCGCCACCCTACTTTGTTTTCCACATCGACTCTTGTGACCCCCCTTCAGTAAAACAGGCATAACTTTTCGCTCGTTTGGCAGAAAAATCTGAAATTTTTTGAGCGTGTTCCTGACCCAATTTGGGGGGGTTCCCCAGTTAGCCCTCACCAGAATCGCCAAAAAAAATCAGGAAGATAAAGAAAAAAATTGGTCAAAGTTTTTGCTCGCCGGACAGCGAACTTGTTTGAATTTTTGTGAGCCACATCCCACCTCAGTTGTAGGTGCCAATTTTTGTGGTTGCATCTCTGGTCATCCTTGTTAAAAAAAATAGAGTGAAAAAAAAGGAGAAAAAAATATATAAAAAAAAAGAGAAGCGGTCCTGTTAGTTGCTTGTCCGAACTCTTGTCCGAACTCTTGTCTGATCTCTTGTCCGATCTGTGGCAGGCAGTGGCAGTTTCTGCTTGTCCAATCCCTTGTCCGAACTCTTGTCCGATCTCTTGTCCGATCAGTGGCAGGCAGTGGTAGTTTCAGTGGCAGTTTCTGCTTGTCCAATCCCTTGTCCGATCTCTTGTCCGATCTGCAGAGAGCTGAATTTTGGCCTGTGTTGCTTCCATTTGAGTTTTGGGCACATAGTTTCCCTATATTGCTTGAATTTTCACCTTGGGAGCACTAAGGCTAGCAACTTTGACGAGTACTAGGGAATACTTATTGAACTTGGTTTAACTGTTATTAATATTGCTATTCCTTGCTACTCACTTTGCCTTCCAAGCTACACCTTTCTCTTGGTCAGGACAGGTTCAATTCTTGCAATTGCACACCACCTCCACTTGGTTCATCACCTGTAGGCCGGTGACCTCACTGCGGCGTGGTAAGAACACTTGCAAGCGTGGGTAAGGTGCTTGACGGATCGCTTCCACCCCACACCCACCACCACACCTAGCTGTTTTCCATCAGGATTATTCTTTGTTGTTTTGTCTTTCACTAACATGGCAGATAACAGCGGTATCCCTCCATCTGATTTTAATGAATGTGTCTCACGACGTGCTCTACTAGAGTCTCAGCGGCAGACCCAACATTCCATCGAACGTCTCGCACGTACTGTGGCTGACCTAGTAGACCGGATGACTGCCTTGGAAACACGCCTGCCTGCTGCACGAGCCTACAATGACCATGTTGAAGAGGAAGACGACCATATTGAAGAGGAAGACGACCTATCCTATGCTGGAAACAATGGCATTGGACCTGATGAGGCTGCACATCATCGTTTTCAGTTCAACCGTCAAGGTATGGACGGTCACCGCAACCGCCAACCGCGAGGTAACAATGACAACCGTAGGAACGATGATCCCTACTCCAAGGTAAAATTTTCAGTACCTCCGTTTGCTGGCACCTATGATCTAGATGCATATTTAGATTGGGAGATGTCAGTCGAACAAAAATTTAATGCTCACATGGTTCCTTCTATCCACCGCGTGCGCTTAGCTACTAGTGACTTCACTGGATATGCTCTTCTTTGGTGGACTGAAATAGTTCAGGTTGGCAATGAACCACAAAATTGGGATATGTTAAAACGGCAAATGCGTGGTAGATGGGTCCCTCCTTCATATAAACGTGATTTGAGAAAAAAATTGCAGCGCCTAAACCAAGGAAACAAATCGGTAGAGGAGTATTATCAGGAGTTGCAAATAGGTTGCATGCGTGCTGAAATTGAGGAGGACAATGAGGATAAAATGGCCCGTTTTTATGGTGGTTTAAGACGTGAAATTCAGGATATCATTGATTATGAAGAATACAATACTATCACTCGTCTTTTCCACCTTGCTATGCTTGCAGAGAAAGAATTGCAGGGTCGCCAACAACCACAACGCAGCATGAGGACCAACATTGGTGGTGCTACTTCACGCTCAAGTGGGCAGCAGCATCGACCGCCACCACCACCACCTTCTCGACCGATGGCTACATCAGCACCTTCTCCATCTACAGCCCAGGCTGAGAGCTCCAAGGCTGCAGCATCCAAGGCGCCAGCCAAGTCCACCTCCTCGGCGGCCTCTACTGCACGTTCTGCAGCGATCCAGTGTCACAGATGCAAAGGACTTGGCCACGTTATGAAGGACTGCCCTAGTCAGCGGGCCTATATTGCTACAGAAGACGGTGGTTACGTAAGTGCTAGTGATGTTGAAGATGAATCTGCACTTGCTCCTAACATTGTAGGAGATGATGATACATTCGACGATGACGCTGTTATTGCGCCGGATGCCTCTGCCGACCTTGAAGCACTTATTGTACAACACGTCTTGAGCACTCACATGGAGCAGGACGATAGGGCACAACGGAACAATTTGTTTCAAAACTTCTTCGGCGTCAATAACCGTCGTGTACGTGTCATCATCGACAGCGGTAGTTGCAACAATTTGGTGAGCCACGACATGGTAACGAAGCTTCAACATCCCACACGTGCGCATCCACACCCTTACCATGTGCAATGGTTCAACAATAGCGGTAAGGTCAAGGTAACACAAACTGCTCACATCAAATTTTCCATTGGTACATACTTCAGAGCTGCTGATTTTGATGTAGTACCAATGCAAGCATGTTCTCTGTTACTTGGTAGATCTTGGGAGTATGATACTGATGCTACACACCATGGTAGGAGCAATAAGTACACATTTATGTATAAAGGAAAGAAAGTTACATTACTTCCTATGACTCCTGCTGAAATTGTAAAATTTGAACAAGAAAAACATGCTAGTGATGCACAAAAGAGCAAACAACCTTCTGAAAATCAGCAAGTAGCTAAGACGCTTTTGAGGCAACAGAAAGGTAAAATTGCTTCTCCTTCTTCATCACAAGTTATTAATCTGAAAGGACATGTCATGCTTGCAACTAAAACTGACCTTGCTGAAATTTGTGATGATACTCCTTTGCTGTACGGCTTGATTTGCACAAACGTGTTGTTTTCACTTCCAAACATTCCTAGCTCTGTTCCTGTTGCAGTCACTGACCTTTTGCAGGAGTTTAACGATGTTTTTCCTGCTGAGATACCACCCGGGCTGCCACCGATACGCGGCATCGAGCACCAAATTGATTTAATCCCGAGGGCGTCTCTTCCTAATCGTGCAGCGTACCGCACCAATCTGGAGGAGACAAAAGAAATTGAGCGCCAAGTACAGGACCTTCTTGATCGTGGGTACGTCCGTGAAAGCCTTAGTCCTTGTGCAGTACCCGTTCTTTTGGTACCTAAGAAAGATGGTAGTTGGCGCATGTGTGTTGATTGTCGTGCTATTAATAATATCACCATTCGATATCGACACCCTATTCCTAGATTGGATGACATGCTTGATGAGCTTAGTGGTGCCATTATCTTTTCTAAGATCGATCTCCGTAGTGGCTACCACCAAATTCGCATGAAACTAGGTGATGAATGGAAAACTGCTTTTAAAACAATGTTTGGATTATATGAGTGGCTTGTCATGCCTTTTGGACTTACTAATGCACCTAGTACCTTCATGCGCTTGATGAATGAAGTCCTACGGCACTTTATAGGACGCTTTGTGGTTGTATACTTTGATGATATCTTGGTTTATAGCAAGTCTCTCACTGAACATGTTGAACACCTACGTGCTGTTTTTTCTGTTCTCCGTGAGGCTAGAATGTTTGGTAACCTTGAGAAGTGCACGTTTTGCACGGATCGAGTTGTGTTTCTTGGATATGTTGTCACTTCACAGGGTATTGAGGTTGATGCGGCAAAGGTAGAAGCAATCAACAGCTGGCCGCATCCCCAAACTATCACACAGGTACGTAGTTTTCTTGGTCTTGCAGGTTTCTACCGGCGTTTTGTGAAAGATTTCAGCACCATAGCCGGTCCTTTGCATGAGTTGACCAAGAAGGGAGTTACTTTTACTTGGGAGCCAGCACATGAACAAGCTTTTGCCACACTCAAAGAACGTCTTACACATGCACCTCTACTTCAGCTACCCGACTTCAGTAAGCCTTTTGAGTTAGAATGTGATGCTAGTGGGTTTGGATTAGGAGGTGTGCTGCTACAAGGAGGTAAACCCGTGGCCTATTTTAGTGAAAAATTACATAGTCCACAGTTGAATTATTCTACCTATGATAAGGAATTATATGCCTTAGTGCGTGTGCTTGAAACTTGGCAACATTACCTTTTGCCTAAGGAGTTTATTATTCATTCCGATCATGAAGCATTGAAGCATATACGTAGTCAAGCAAATCTAAATAAACGACATGCTAAATGGGTAGAATTTATTGAGACTTTTCCATATATCATTAAGCATAAGAAAGGGAAAGATAATGTTATTGCCGATGCTTTATCTAGACGTTATACATTGCTTTCTCAACTTGATTATAAGATCTTTGGTTTAGAAACATTGAAGGACATGTATGCTACTGATTTGGACTTCAAAGATGCTTTTGCAAATTGTACAAATGATCGTGCTTGGAACAAATATGTGCTGAATAATGGATATCTTTTTCGTGCTAACAAGTTATGCGTGCTGGCTAGCTCTCTTCGCTTGTTGTTATTGCAGGAAGCACACGGTGGTGCTTTGATGGGTCATTTTGGATCAAAGAAAACCGAAGATGTGCTGTCCACAGACTTCTATTGGCCTAGGATGAGACGAGATGTTGAGCGCTATGTGGCACGATGCACTACTTGCAATAAAGCTAAGTCCCGTCTAAACCCACATGGTCTTTATATGCCTCTGCCCGTTCCTAGTGTACCTTGGGAGGATATTTCTATGGATTTTGTGTTAGGATTACCTAGAACTAGGAGGGGGAGAGATAGTATTTTTGTGGTGGTAGATCGTTTCTCTAAAATGGCGCATTTTATACCTTGTCACAAGAGCGACGATGCTACAAATGTTGCTGATTTGTTTTTCAGAGAGGTCGTACGCTTGCATGGAGTTCCCAATACCATCGTTTCAGATCGTGATGCCAAATTCTTAAGTCATTTTTGGAGGACGTTGTGGCATAAGTTGGGGACGAAGCTGCTGTTTTCTACTACTTGTCACCCCCAAACGGATGGACAAACGGAGGTCGTCAACCGCACATTGTCCACCATGTTGAGGGCTATTTTGAAGACCAACTTGAAGCTTTGGGAAGAGTGTCTACCTCATATTGAGTTTGCATATAATAGGTCAGTACACTCCACTACTAAGGTAAGTCCGTTTCAAGTGGTCTATGGCTTTAATCCACGTGCTCCCATTGATTTGCTACCATTACCACCATCTGAAAAATTGAATTTTGATGCTACTACACGTGCTGAATTATTACTTAAGATGCATGAAACTACTAAAGCAAACATAGAGAGAATGAATGAGAAATATCGTGCTTATGGTAGTAAGGGTAGAAAAGAGATAACATTTGAACCGGGTGATCTTGTTTGGTTGCACTTGCGCAAGGATCGTTTTCCTGATTTACGAAAGTCTAAATTGATGCCCCGTGCTGATGATCCTTTCCGTGTGCTTGAGAAGATAAATGACAATGCATATAAGCTTGAGTTGCCTGCAGCTTTTGGGGTTAGTCCCACATTTAACATTTCAGATTTAAAGCCCTATTTGGGAGATGATGATGAGCTTGAGTCGAGGACGACTCCAATTCAAGAGGGGGAGGATGATGAGGACATCACTTCACATGATACACACATGGAGCCTCCACCTACAATTCAACTACAAGGACCAATCACACGCGCCCGTGCCCGTCGCTTGAAACATGAGGTTAATTCTTTCCTTAGCAACTATGTTAATATTTGTTTGGACGGGATGCTACTGAATACTAGCGATATTTTGTTGCTTAGGAGCATGGGAGATGGAATAGAAGAATTGGAGTTGAAGACAGAGTCGCACGGATGATTTGAAGTCAAGAATTCGCTGGTTCGGACTACATTAACCACCCTGCACCAAAATGGGCATAACTTCTTCATACGGACTCCGATTAGCACGTTCTTTGACTTTTTGGAAAGCTGAGGAGAAGACGGATCGTTTGCCGTTGGTTTCACCTCATTTGGAGTATCGAGTCGTCCTGTGTATTTAAAACAGTCCTGCGTGACAGAACTGGGCCGTGTTGGCCCATAGTCTGAGTCTGTACGTCTTCTAGCCCACAGCCTGTGTCTGTTCGCCTTCCACAGGCTGCCGCCCTATATATTCTCATGCCAGCCGCCTCTAGGGTTAGGTTTTGCTTTGTTTGCATCTACACTGTTGTGTTTAGATCCCGCCTCTTGCACCGGACCGATTGGCTGCTGCATTGGCGTTTGTGAAACCTCACCTTATCATCGTTTGTCTGTGTTTTGGCATTCGACTTGTATCCTTCCTGTTCTTGCTTGTGTTCTTGGGTTCGCTTGCAGGAATTAGCCTTCGTGGCGAGGTCAATCGCGTCCTGCGTGGTTGATAACCAACAGAGACAGTGGTGTAACGATTGCAAGGTTTTGATCCGCCGGACCAGAGCCTTGGATCGCCAACGTCGAGATTCTCCACCAACCCAAGTTTATCCTTTACCTAGCGGAAGATCGGGACCGCTCCCCCATCACTTATCAACTCGGTAGCAATGGAGGTGATTTCAGCTGTCTCTGACATTAAATAATTCTTTTGAGACAACGCTTGCTGAAGCGACCGTCGGAGCTCTACGAGTTCAGGTCCGGAAGTCACCTCCGCTGCTCGAAGCTTCTTAATTTTAGCCTCCAGCACCATACACTCTGCTTGAAGTTCTTTTATCGAAGAGGCAAGGTTGGCATGAGCTTGCTGCAGAGCACTTCTTCCTCTGCTCTTCAAGGAGTTCTTCCTCCAGTCACAGGGACTTGTCTTCGAAGCCTTTAAGGGCCCTTTGAAGCGTTGTAACCTTCCTTTTGAGCCGATTAGTCTCGAGCTCGTTGGAAGTCACCACTGCTCTAGCAAGAACAAATAGTTGCAAAAAGCAAAGTAAGTACGATGTAATTTCAATAAATTAAATGTGCTTTATGTTTGTTGCATACCTGGAGGGTAGCCCTTTTGAGGGCTAGGTCTAGCTCCGGTCCACTGGCCTCGCTCAAAACAGAGACCAGCTTGGAGCTACCAACCTCTTGGCTCTTTTCAGCCAAAGGTTGCAGGAGAGACCAGAGCCCTGTCCGCTGCTCCAAGAACGGAGCCAGTACTGGGAGCTAGGACAGAGCTCTCTGATCATCTTCGGCGAGGTCTTCTTCCGAAGCACCCACTGAAGGGTCATTCGTCGATGGCATCGTCATCAAAGAGGGGAGAGGCCCAGGCCAAGTCTTGCCTTTACCTCTCCCCAGCGCAAGGACTGAAGGAGCCACCACCTCAGTCGGAGTAGATCCCCCTTCAAGAGTGACTTCCTCGGCCGAAGCGGATCCACCAGAAGTAACTCCCGTCACCAGAGCTACCTCTATAGCCGGAGCCTCATCCCCAATTGGAGTCAAAGCTCTATCTTGGGCTGGAGCCATATTGCTCCCTGAAGCATCTACAAACATAAGGTATTCGTCAATCATCTATTAAGATATTACTAGTACAATGAAATTATTTCAGGAACTTCAAGGGATAAAGATCGAAGGCTTATCTCCGTCTAGATTTTGAGGGAGGATTACGGGATCCCCTAGAAATTCATACATTCTGAGGTATTCCTCGATGTCCTCCCCTGAAGTTTGAGCCGGAGTAGCAGATGTTGATGCCCTAACCTCTATCACTACCACTTTGATCACTAGGGAGCTGGGACCTTCTGTCTCTGCTCCCTGAACCCCGGCAGGATCGGGGCAGATCGTCGCCTCCTCTTCATCAGTCGGAGTTGCTCCAACTTCTACCCGAGGAGGTTCCTCGGTCCCAACCCGAGAATTCTCTTCGTCGCCCTCCATCAACAGAGCTTCAAGCTCCTTCTCAATTCGGACCACTGAAGTATCCTCCTCTTCATATTACTCTGAAGAAGAGCTTTGAATTTTGAGCGAAGATGGGGATGCTGGAGGTGAAGGGAGTTTAGCCTTCCGTGCCACCTTCTTCACCAAAGTCCTTGGGGCCTTGGAGGTCCCAATGCCAGCCTTCCTCTTTTGAGAGACTAGACCTGCTGGGTCGAAGCTTGGAAGAGGAGGGGCTCCCATTCTGAGCACGCTTCACACCCGGTTGGAGCGTTCCCAGCTCCCAACCAGCTCAAACCTCCGCTTCTTCTCCGCTACAATAGGGGCTCCGAGCACCCGTTCTGCAGCCGAGCTATCTGCTCTAGAGCCAATGCCAACGGAGCCGCTGAAATTAGGTAATAATTTGTTAAAAATACTACATATATTTTCTATGACTAATCTGAATACAGGAGGTATTGAAGTATTACCTAGAGCTCGAAGATCCCCCTCCGAACGCTCTGAAACACGATAGGCTAGTTGGCCCCGAGTGGAGGTATTCGGAGGGCGATGAACTCCTCCACCAAGTCTCGCATACTCATGTGCTTGGCCACTGAAGACAATAACCCAAGTCGCGTTGAAAGAAGACTTGGGTCCGGAGTCACCTCCGCCTCCCTCCGGTACCATATCTCTTGCAGGAGACCTGCCAGGCTAGAATCTTCTCCCACCTCGACATAGAACCACCAGAGTATCTAGTTGGAATACCACCGGTCGTTGAATGCTTTTGTAGGAAAATTCTTCAGATGCTCCTTCCAGAGCTGAAAATTGATGCTCCTGAAGGTCACAAGTAACTTGGAGTCTCTAGGCCCATCATGTGGCTTGGGTTGGCATGAAGCCTCGTGGGTTGCCGCGAACAATTCGGACCTCCCCTCGCACCCTTTGGCCCAGAGAGCCCACTCGAAGATTGCCAGCCTAGCTATGGCATTCGGAGATAGCTGCGGCAAGGTGACATGGAACATCTCTAGAACCTCCGCCAAGAAATCAATCGAAAGAAGTCCCAGTCCTGCTTCAAAGAAAGCTTCGAAAACAACTACTTATCCACTCCTCGGCACTGGTATCACTTCTTCCCTAGGGATTCGAGCCCTCATTCCTGGTCCCAGCTTGCTGTTCACCACTTCCTCAATGGACTCCGCCGTGTTGGTCGATTTCCCTAAAAAGAACGTTTGCTTCAATGGCTTTTTGGATGGTGGGCGGAGTTCCCGTGGATCCTTAGGCCAGGAGACACTCTGAGCACCCGCCATTGCCATTGTCGCGGATGTGTCCCAAGCTTTCTGTTGTGCCAAGGTCGCCGCCGCTGTCGGCACTTTCGCACTGGTTCTCGCCATCGATGGAATGCTCAAGAATCTCGAAGAGGAAGGTTGAAGATGGAAGTAGGGAAAAGTCGAAGCACATAAGCTCTGTAAAAACTTTTCACGGCCGATCACTTTCCTCTTTTATAACCGCTCCATTCTTGTTCGATGTGACTCGTACATGTTTTCACATTTGCAGATCCAACCCGCGTCAATGACATGTGGGACCAAAGGTGAAGTCCTTCGACATCTCAAAGCCGTCAGGGTCTCTGTTGCTTCAGTGAAGGGTGCAGCGCTGACAAGCTTCGCTAGCGATGGCTTGCTGCAACCATCATTGGACGTGGCTTCGGCTTGGGAAGCCTTCTGGGCAACCTGGAAATCAAACAACAAAGCTACGGCCAAGGCTTGGATCGACAAAGCCCGCTGGCACAGGCAAGCTCAGAAGAAGTTCCGGCTCCAACTCCGCCAACTACTCTGCCTCCAGACCCAAAGGTCTAGTTTCTAGGGCGCTTAATTATGTACAAGAGATCTTGTAATGCTTTTTTATGTTTTGCTACATGCTTCGGATCCTGATCTCGAACTATTAGAGCTTAATGAAGGGCTTCACCAACAATGGGCAATCCTCGAAAGCTTGAGGCCTTACAGGCGCTCGCAATTTTCGGTTCCTCGAGGGGAGCATGGGGAAATAGCACCTGATATTTGTAGTGAAGTTCTTTCTTATGTTAAGGAAGATGATAAGGTAGTGGCATCTTCATCTTCAGAGTATGTAGATTGGTCCGACTCGGAGTACCAACTTGAAGACCCAAAGGAGGCCAGCTCCGAACGTCTTCTAACCTGGGTTGAGCTTCAAGAAGAGTAGAAAAAATTGGGGGCTTCGAAGAAGAAGGGTAATCGAACCAAAAGAAAGGTTTTGAGAACAATAGGTTCTGAAGGCCGAACTGGTCCCAGAGGTAGCTCTAGAAGTCGGAGAAGTCTCCATTTTTATTTAGGCTTAGACAATAATTTTTCCTGATTACAATGGTTGTAAATGTGATTAACCAAGTAATGTAATTTGTTTGAGAAGCATCGTGTGATTGTGCCTCACTCCCCTGCCCCTCTTTGTGGATGGGGGACCATATGTAATGCAATAGGGTCTGTCGCACACAATGCTCGACATAATAAAGTCGATGTTTCACAACAAGTACTTGATAATCACGAACTAGACTATTTCGTAGAGTTCTTCGAACTATACTTTTGTATTATGATGTCTACAATCTTAGAGCTTCGAATTTATAAATTAGATCTCTGAAATTGGTCACTTAGGACTCTTGATGGGTTTCATTTGTCTGGAGCCTTGAAACCTTATTGTTTGGTCACCTTCGACTCTTTTATAGATGCTTCGAACCCGGAGGATCGGAAATTTGTTCTTTTAAAGTCTGTAGACTCTGCTATGGATGCTATCAGGCTGAAGCCCAAAATCCATAGGCTTTGGACACCTTCGGCTCTTTTACAGATGCTTCGAACCCAGAGGATCAGAAATCTGTTCTTTTAAAGTCCTTAGACTCTTCTACGGATGCTATCAGGCCGAAGCCCAAAATTTGTAGGCTTTGGCCACCTTCGGCTCTTTTACAGATGCCTCGAACCTAGAGGATCAGAGATATGTTCTTTTAAAGTCCTTAGACTCTTCTACGGATGCTACCAGGCTGAAGCCCAAAATCCGTAGGCTTTTTCCACCTTCGGCTATTTTACAGATGCTTCGAACCCGGAGGATCGGAAATCTGTTCTTTTAAAGTCCTTAGACTCTTCTATGGATGCTATCAGGCCGAAGCCCGGAATCCATAGGCTTTGGCCACCTTCGGCTCTTTTACAGATGCTTGGAACCTGAAGGATCAGAAATCTGTTCTTTTAAAATCCTTAGACTCTTCTACGGATGCTATTAGGCCGAAGCCCAGAATCCATAGGCTTTGGCCACCTTCGGCTCGTTTACGGAATCCCTGAACCGATGATTCAAAGGCCGTTTGTTGGGTTCTGATGAAAGATGCTTACCTCCGCAAGAATCTCCATTCCTCTTATGCGTCCACCAAGGGTAGGGAACATTGAGAAGTAAGCATAATTCGTACCTCAAGCTTTATTTATTTAGAAAGGTACTTTACAAGGAGCCCCTAAGCATAATAATGTTTAAGGTGCTCTGCATGCTATGCATGCTTTAATTCTTCCCCTTCTAAATTAGCTAATTTAAAAGATCTGGGCGTCCTGAGCGTAGGATAATATATGGTCCTTCCCATTTGTTTCCTAATTTCCCCGGAGCAATCATACTTCGCAGTACCAAATGACCCGGTCTAAGTTCACTAACTTTTACTTTCAGGTAATACCATGCCTTCGTTTGGTCTTGGTACTTTGTCAAATTGGCGACAGCTTGAAGCCTTGTTTCTTCAGACAAGTCAAGCGAAGTGTTTCTTTCGTCTTTATCTTTTGGCTCCATTGCGCGAAGGGATCCACCTTTCAGCTCCGTTGGAGTCATAACTTCGTCTCCAAACAACAATATAAATGGGGTAAAACCTGTAGACCTAGCTTGAGTGGTCTGAATGGACCACAAAATCTTAGTAAGCTCTTCAGTCCACAGCCCCTTTGCCAACCCTACAATCCTCCGATTCAAGCCAGATAGAATATTTCCATTGGCTTATTTGACGGCTCCGTTGGATTGGGGATGACGGACATCAGCAAAGCACATTTTAATGCCCAGCCCTTCGCAGAATTCTTTAAATGGTTTGGCTTCGAATTGGGTGCCATTGTTGACTGTCAACTCTCTAGGCACTCCGAACCTACAAATAATATTCTGCTAGAAGAATTTCTGCATATTTTTCGAAGTGATAGCAGTTAAGGGTTCAACTTCGACCCATTTAGAAAAGTATTCAATTGTGACCACTACGAACTTCAAGCTACCCTTCGCCATTGGGAAAGGGTCGATGAGAGCCATTCCCCATCATGCCATCGGCCATACCGGAGTAATGACTTTAAGGGGTGTTGGAGGATGATGGCTTCGTCTTCCCATCCATTGGCACCCTTGATAGGTTCAAACCAATGATTCAACATCTCTTACAATTGTTGGCCAATAAAGCCCCTGGTGAAGTGTTTTCCCTACTAGAGCCCGAGGTGCTAGGTGGCTACCACATAAGCCTTCATGGATTTCCCGGAGTATATCTTGGCCTTTAGGTTGTGAGATGCATCGGAGTAGAGGCGAACAGACTCTGGCTTTATATAGCACTCCGTTGACAAGCTTATAATTTCGGACCCTTGATTGCAGCCTTTGTAAATCTAGGCCTTCTAGTGAAGTTGTATTGTTTTGCAAAAAATCCCATATCAGACTCCGCCAATCAGTGATTGGTATGCAAAGGACTTCGGCGGAGGGTGGTTGATGCACCAAAGGTTTGATAAGATCTTCATAAAAAGCCCCTTTCGGGACATCCACTGCTCCGGCCACAACCTTTGCCAAGACATTTGCAAGCTAATTATCTGCTCGAGGGATGCTTCGGATGGAGATTCCTTTGAATAATTCCTCCATCTTGCGGATCTCTTCTAAGTATTTCACAAGATGTGGATGCCGAGCTTGGAAGCTTTTGTCAACATGCCCTGCAATAACTTGGGCATCTGTTTTATTACAATTCTAGTTTCTCCAAGTGCTCTCGCTTTTCGGAGACCAAGCAGGATTCCTTCATATTCTGCAATATTGTTAGTGGACTTAAAGTTGAGTCTTGTAGAATACATTGCTTTTTGTCATGAAGGCGATATTGTTACGGCTCCGGCGCCAGCCCAGATGCCTGAAAGGCTCCGTCTGAGAATATTGTCCATATTCCTTCGCAAGGTTCTTCCGGAGCCTAAATTGCAAATGGAGTCCATTCTGCAACAAAGTCAACTACAGCTTGGGATTTAATAGTTGTTCTTGCAGTGAAGGAAATGCCGAAGGGGGCTAGCTCGACAGCCCATTTTCCAATTCTCCCTATGGAGTCTTTGCTCCGGAGCATATCACCAAGGGGATACGACGTAGGGACAGTTATATTGTGTGCTAAAAAGTAATGCCTTAGCTTCCGTGAGGCCATTACCAAAGCATATGTAAATTTCTCGAGCTCACAGTACCGTGTTTTTTCTCTAGACAAGGCTTCTGAAACGAAGTATACTGGGTTTTGCACCAATTTTCCACTGAGCTCTATTTCTCTGATAAGCATTGCACTTACTACGGAGCCTGTTGCTACAATATAAAGGAGGAGAGTTTCCTCTGCAAGGGGTATAATAAGCGTTGATAAATTTCCAAGATTGTCCTTGATTTTGTCGAAGCTTTTTTGGAACTCTGGCGTCCACTTGAAACTTTCAGATCCTTTTAGGGCTTTGAAAATTGGGAGGCTACGCTCCACTGATCTGGCCAGGAATATGCTGAGAGCTGTGAGGCATCCGGCTAACTTCTTGACTTGCTTCAAATTTTCAGGCGGAGTCATTCTTTGCAGTGCACTTATCTGCGTCGGGCTAGCTTCGATTCCTCTACTTGAAACTAAGTACCCTAGCTATTTTCCTGCTTGAGCTCTGAAAATACATTTTTCAGGATTGAGGCAAACTCCACATGCTCGGAGGCTCTCAAAAGTTTCTGCTAAGTCTAGACTATGCTGGTGTTTTAAAGCACTCTTTATTACAATGTCATCCATATAGGCTTCGACATTTCGGCCTATTTGGTAACCTAGAGCTTTAGCAATGAGACCCGAAAAAGTTGCCCTGGTATTTCTCAAGCCGAAGGGCATTCATACATAACAGAATACTCCGAAAGGAGTTATAAAGCTCATCTTGGCTTTGTCTTCGCGTTTTAGCCAAATTTGATGATAACCGGAGTATGCATCAAGGAAACTTAGGAGCTCGGAACCGGCCATAGAGTCAACAAGTTGATCAATGCGGAGCATGGGGTAGGGGTCTCGTGGGTATGCTTTATTTAGAGATGTGAAATCAATGAACATGCGCCATTTGCCGGAGCCTTTATTCTTGACGAAGACCGGGTTAGCCAACCACTCCGTGTGGGCCACCTCCCTAATAATTCCGGCTCTTAGCAACTTTTCTACCTCCGTCTTAGCGATGTCTGCTCTTTCAGTTGACAATTTGCGGAGCCCCTGGTGAATAGGTCAATCCTTTGGGTAAACGAGCAAACTATGCTCGATAATGCTTCGGTCAACTCTGGGGATATCTTCGTCTGACCAAGCAAAGATATCTAGATTTTCTTGAACTACTTCTTCTAGCGAAGTAGTCATCTTCGAAGGCAGCCCCTTGCCAAACTGAAAGGGGTATTCCTTGCCTTCTTTGACAATGATCCTCGTGACTACATCACCTTCGGGGCTTGTCCTGAGAGAAAAGTCCTTTGGAGGTTCTAGGGACCCCAAAGCCTCCTCCGAGTGTTCTTTCACACTGTTTACCTACCAAGGATTGAGAGGTGGGCCGTGGCCATACTCCGCTCTCTGAGCTGTGGCCTGGTCTCCTAGGATTGTAAGAACTCCACCTTGCGTGGGCATTTTGAGACACAAATAATTATGATGTGCCATGGCTCCAAATTGATTCAGCATCCCACGTCCGAAGATTGCGTTGTAGGCGTATGGGGCATCAACAACGTCAAAGATGACTTCCTCGACTCTGGCCAGGGGCCCCTCGCCGAAAGCAACCTCGAGGCCTATTTAGCCGAGGGCATCGAGAGGAGGGCCTGTGAAGCCTTGGAGTGGATGGGCTGCTAGAAGTAGATGCCTTCGGGGGATACACATTTGATCAAAGGCTTGTACAAAGAGTATATCAGTGGAGCTTCCACCATCGACTAATACCCTTCAAACTTCCACTCTTGTGATATCAGCTAAAATGACAAGGGGGTCAACATGGGGGGATTTCACCCCTACAGCATCATGGGCAGAGAATGAAATGGTCACATGGGACCACTCGGGCATTTATGTAGCCGAGTTTGAAGTCCCTATATGCCCTACTTCCCGAACATATTCCCTTCGCTGACGTTTCGACATATTTCCGAGGGTCCCCCCTACGGAGATGGGTAGGACCACTCGTTTTCCATGATCTTGAGGGTCTTCTTACTTCGGTGGTGGCATAATGTTGGCCACCAGAAGTTTCATGGGAGTTTCGGGATTGCCTGCACGCCCGACTGCTTGTACGGGCTCTGGCCATGTTGCTGGAGAAGCTCGATCTGTAGTACCTCACCCTGAGTTTCTTGCCAGATACTCGACCCAAAGTGTCAGTATAGACTTACAATCTTTGGTGGCATGGCTTCTGTTTTCACCATGCACACGACAAAAAAGAGTCTGACCCCAGCCGGCCAGTATTTCTAGTGGCTTCGAGCCAGTAGCTTTATTGCCTTGAGCCTGTTGATAGTTGGAAGGCATCTTCAGAGTGGAGGTGGCAATATTCAACACTTCGGAGCAAAAGTTCTTCCTTCCCCTTCTCTGATCATTAGAACGATTATTGAGGGGGGCTATGGAGGATTTAGAGCCCTTGGCTCTAGCTTGACTTCTTGGGGGAGGGTTGGTGTGGATACCACAGTACTCTGGAGGCATTCCTCTTCTACCTTGGCATACTACTCGAAGTATGCCATCAATTGCACTACTGAAGACACCAGCTTTCAGTGAAGTTTGCTAAGGAGGTCAGGATTCATTACACCTTCGCGCATCGCGTACACCACTGGTGATGTGGATAGCCCTTTTATCTAGGACTTGATGTGGGCAAAGCGTGTGAAGTATTCTTGAAGAGTTTCTCTCGCCTGCTGCTTCACCTGAAAAAGGCTTCCAGTAGACATCGGGGCTACAAAAGTCCCCTTGAAATTGCTCACGAATTTCTTCTTGAACTACTCGCACGACTTAATTGATCCTGGCTTTAGAGACCAAAACCAACGAAGTGCTACACCTTCTAACGCAAGGGGGAAACATGTTGCCATTGTATTTCAGACCGCTCCGTTGGCTTCTATTGCAAGGGTGTAAGAGCGAGAAAATTCTCCGGGATCAGACCCTCCGGAGTACTTGTGCAGCTTCGAGGCTCGGATTCAGTGGGTATTCATCATCGAAGGAGGCATTCTCAGCAATTTCATGGACTTAGAGGGGCTTCGAGATAATTATTGAGGCCATCATCTTGATGCACCTCCGAAGCAGGAGGGTTGGCTTGAGGGTGAAAACACCTCCGAAGTATTCTTGAAGAGTTTCTCTCGCCTGCTGCTTCACTTGAAAAAGGCTTCCAGTAGACATCGGGGCTACAAAAGTCCCCTTGAAATTGCTCACGAATTTCTTCTTCAACTGCTCCCACGACTTAAATGATCCTGTCTTTAGAGACCAAAACCAACGAAGGGCTACACCTTCTAACGCAAGGGGGAAACACGTTGCCATCGTATTTCGGACCCCTCCGTTGGCTTCTATTGCAAGGGTGTAAGAGCGAGAAAATTCTTTGGGATCATACCCTCCGGAGTACTTGTGCAGCTTCGAGGCTCGGATGCAGCGGGTATTCATCGTCGAAGGAGGCATTCTCTGCAATTTCATGGACTTAGAGGGGCTTCGAGATAATTATTGAGGCCATCGTCTTGATGCACCTCCGAAGCAGGAGGGTTGGCTTGAGGGTGAAAACACCTCCGAAGTGTTCTTGAAGAGTTTCTCTCGCCTGCTGCTTCACTTGAAAAAGGCTTCCAGTAGACATCGGGGCTACAAAAGTCCCCTTGAAATTGCTCACGAATTTCTTCTTCAACTGCTCCCACGACTTAAATGATCCTGTCTTTAGAGACCAAAACCAACAAAGGGCTACACCTTCTAACGCAAGGGGGAAACACGTTGCCATCGTATTTCGGACCCCTCCGTTGGCTTCTATTGCAAGGGTGTAAGAGCGAGAAAATTCTTTGGGATCATACCCTCCGGAGTACTTGTGCAGCTTCGAGGCTCGGATGCAGCGGGTATTCATCGTCGAAGGAGGCATTCTCGGCATTTTCTTGGACTTAGAGGGGCTTCAAGATAATTATTAAGGCCATCGTCTTGATGCACCTTCGAAGCAAGAGGGTTGGCTTGAGGGTGAAACCTGTCGGTAGCCTCCTGCCTCCATCTTTCTACCTCTGCCTGAAGCCATGTCATATGAGCGGCCACGTCTTCACGGAGTTCTTCACTTCCTCCAAAGGGATCCTCCGGGTCTCGAGAACTGACATAGTCAGTCCGAAGTACGGACGGAGCTACCCGAGGAGCTCTGGCTGTTCGAGGCCTATTGACTACTTTAGGAGTTTGAGGAATGTCTGAAGGTCCTACACCAGAGGCCCGAGGGGACCTTCGGAGGGGACCGGTGGCTAAACTCCGCTTGGGAGGCATGACTCACGAAGCTAAGCAGGGTTTGAAGACAAGGAGCTTCGAACGATGGTGGAAGGTGAAAAAAGGCCTTCGAACTGTATTTGAAGCCCCTTGCCGAAGGGTGCGCGGAATCCTGGGACTTCGAAACTCCCTCCGCAAATGCGCTTCGAAGTACATGCAGTGGCAGAGAACTAGCTTTTAGTACTAGGTTCCCCACGGATGACGCCAACTACTGGCGCAATGGATTATGCTAACAGGTTCTATAAGATCAATAACTGACAAGCGAAGTGTTTGTGAATGCGGACTATCTCAAGCCTCCAAATAGGATAATAGCTCAGAATAGTTCGAAGTGTGTATTGAATATCTGAATATTCGATGCCTCTTACAAGACAAGAAAGCGGGGTATTTATAGGTAAAACTCTCTAGAGAAAAGACCTTTTTACCCCATAATTACAACTGACATAGCGGATACTATTTATATATCCCTTATAGGGTTAATATGGTAAAACATGTCCGAAGGATGTTGATAAGGTAGACGTTCCATCCTCCTAGTTGTTTTCCACTTCGGAGAGGAAGCCTTTCGGAGAGTCTCTTCGGACCTGAACCTGAACAGACCCTTCAGCTTCGAACATAGTAATCTGGAGGTAAGTCTTGAGCTTCGAAATTAGACTTGCATTTATCTTGGTTGCATGGCTCATTAGCTTGGAATCTTGGAGGATAATGAGGATTAAGTATTTCCCCCCAACAGATACCATTGCCTATATCAACCTCTTCTAAAGGATCGTCCGACGCAAAACCTTGACCTAACTTTTCTACTTCACTAAAATCTTCAATGGCTTCGGCAACATCGTATTTAGAAGACCGATATTTCTCTACATGAGACTTTAGCCAATCAAGATTACTGTTACTAGACATGACTACTAGTTTAGAAATAGTCATGCTACACCAGCCGGCTTCACAAACACGGGTACAAAACGTCTCCCGAACACGCTAACGAAGTCGTAATCCGAGAGGTCTCTACCTGATAGACATTCTACCTTATTATGGATGGCGTCGATAGACACATCGGCCAATGCTACTTGGGCTAAAGTATCTGCTAGTATGACATCCACATCATCACCATCCCACTACATTAGGAACTGGTGCAAAGTAGATGGAACAAAACAATTTGGGTGAATCCAATCACGCCAAAGTAGCACACTATAGTTACCTTGCACATCAACGATGAAGAACGTCATCGGCAATGTCTTCTTGCCCCCCGTCAACTCTAGGGAGAGTATGCCCTTTGCTTCGGAGCTCTCGCCGCTGAAGCCGTTGAGCATTATGTTGGTTTTCTTTATATCCTCCTCGCCCCTGCCGAGCTTCTTGAAAAGAGAGTACGACATTAAATTGATAGTGGCACCACCGTCAACAAGCATTCTAGACATCTGCTTCCCGTCAATGTGCCCTTTGATGTAGAGAGTATGTAGGTGATGAGCCGTATCCTCGGGCTTCTCAAAACTAGCATCTCTTCGGTCGAGGCTCAACTGAGCGACCTCGGCCTCGTCTCGTGGTAGTGTGAACTCAACGAGAAGTATGACGATGTTTATGTCCATTGCCTGAGGTGCGAGCCCCTCAGAGATGAGCGTGTAGTCATCGTTGAGCATGTCATCATCATTGTCGCTCGAAACGAGAGCCGAGTTGTTTGTCTCAACCGGCTTGGGCTTCCATACTTGCTTCACGATGGGCCGAGGGCGCATTTTCTCGAAGATGGCATCTCATTCATCCTCGGCCTTCTTCTCGCACATCTCCTATGATCGCAAACATTGTAGGCACCTCTTCTGTGATTTGGACATGCCCGGAGGTACCCAAGATGGTTGTGGCTTAGTACTAGGCACCACCAACCTGGTCCTGTGATTCTTGGCCGAGCTGGAATTACCCAGGTCAGCCTCATAATCTTTGCACTTGGTGAGAACCTTTCCCTGTACCCTTTCGTTCGGACCGGCCTCGCTGGGCCGATCAGACCAGACCTCGGTGATGGCCTCAGCCGGACTAGGGGACTTACCTCCATCGTGCTTCCGTGAGGGGGCCCTCAAGATTGGGACTTATAGAGACCCTACCTTGACTATGATAGCTTTAGACTTCCTCTCCCTCACCTCTTCACGCCCATCCTCTCTGGCTTCATCCATATCCATCTGCTTGTGGAAAACGTTCCCCTTCACCGTATCCATCTGCCCCTCCCAATCATAGTACTCCGAGGAGAAAAAGGGGGTAATAGTATTGAGAAACCAAGGGTTGGTTTCGGAGTCTGTGATGAGTGATTGACAGATTTTATCCTCTAGTTCGAAGGGGTCCCTCCGAAGGGGTTCGGAGGTTGGATCTCCGAAGGTGTTCGGAGGTGGGTTCACCGAAGGGTTCGGTAGGTTTGATTGCTGCAGCTGTTGCAGCGGAGTGTGCCTGTCGGAGGGGTCCGACCGTACATGATGACTGGGGTTGTACCGAAGGTCTCGGTACTTTGGGCGGTACACCGGAGTGTGTGCCGAAGGTTGTTTACCCGGAGAGGTCTCCGGGGTACTGGATACACTTGTCTGCTTGTCTGTGGTGCGCAGGGGACTTCGGAAGCGACAGACGGTTTGTAGCAGGTGAACCTGGGTCAAGCGGGAGGCTTGATGCCAGTGGAGCGGGGAGCTCCGTCACGGAGGCTACGAACGGGTCAAGGTCGGACCTCGGGTCGAGGTGCACCAGGAGAAGGCAGTAAGTGCGGAGCGTGGCTCTGGGTGAAGGTACTCCAAGACAAAGTCCTCGGAGACGAGGCACTTCGAAGGGTACTCCGAATGGAGTGACTTCAGAGTATGGTGGATCAAGTCCTCAGCAGAGGCAAGGTGTTCGAAGTGTGCTCCGGAGGGAGACACTCGAAGGTTACTCGACGAAGGTCTTAGAAGTCGAGGTGCATCGAAGGCATGGTCCGGGTGAGGCTTGTCGAGGAGTGTGCTCGGGGAGAGACACTGCAACGAAGTGCTCATGGAATGCTTCATGCGGAGGCCTTGGACGAAGGAGGGACTTCGAAGGGTGGTACTCCGAAGGTGGGGCTTCAGAGTGTGGATGTCTTGTGGTACTTCGGCCATGCATGGCTTCGATACACGGACTGACGGAGTTCGAGCTGGGAGAAGCTGCGAAGCCGTGGTGGTCCACTCCGAAGGTGGTGGTGCGAAGGCCCAAGGGC
This sequence comes from Zizania palustris, assembly GCA_019279435.1. Taxonomy (NCBI): domain Eukaryota; kingdom Viridiplantae; phylum Streptophyta; class Magnoliopsida; order Poales; family Poaceae; genus Zizania; species Zizania palustris. Next base: position 26,650,602 of record JAAALK010000079.1, read on the forward strand.
TTTGACGGCTTCGGCTCAAAACCGTCACTGTATCGGAGGCTAACTTCGGTGAAGCAAAGGCCGTCAGGCTCAAGGCTTCTCACCAAAGCTATTGCAACCCTCGCGTGCGAAGGGGGGCTTCAGAAAAGTCAAAGACTGTAAAGGCTGACAATGTCTGCTCTACAAAAAGCTGACGCTGTCCCCTTTGCAAAGCTGACAGAGAAGCCTCCAGAATAAAGTTGACTACCTTTTGTACCCCTCTATTCTGTAGAGACAAAACCAATGTAAACCCTAGGGGTAAAGTAGTCAATTCACTTGGGTGAATAGTGGCTATAAATATGGGGGCTGGGTAGGTAACATTTAACACTTTGAGCATTCACTATTGAGCTCCTGTACTAGCCACCACACGTTGTATTCATCCTGTGAGTTCATTTATTGTGTTCCTAGTTCAAGAAGCGAAGCCCTGCTTCTGTGTTAAGTTTCTGCTTGAGCTTGTTTGCATACTGATGGGGGAGTGGTCCCGATCTTCCGCTAGGTAAGGGATAAACTTGGGTTGGTGGAGAATCTCGACGTTGGCGATCCAAAGCTCCGGTCCGGCGGATCAAAACCTTGCAATCGTTACACCACTGTCTCCGTTGGTTATCAACCACGCAGGACGCGATTGACCTCGCCACGAAGGCTAATTCCTGCAAGCGAACCCAAGAACACAAGCAAGAACAGGAAGGATACAAATCGAATGCCAAATCACAGACAAACGAAGGTAAGGTGAGGTTTCACAAACGCCAATGCAGCAGCCAATCGGTCCGGTGCAAGAGGCGGGATCTAAACACAACAGTGTAGATGCAACAAAGCAAAACCTAACCCTAGAGGCGGCTGGCGTGAGAATATATAGGGCGGCAGCCTGTGGAAGGCGAACAGACATGGGCTCTGGGCTAGAAGACGTACAGACTCAGACTATGGGCCAACATGGCCCAGTTCTGTCACGCAGTACTGTTTTAAATACAAAGGACGACTCGAGACTCCAAATGAGGTGAAACCAACGGCAAACGATCCGTCTTCTCCTCAGCTTTCCAAAAAGTCAAAGAACGCGCCAATCGGACTTCATATGAGGAAGTTATGCCCATTTTGGTGAATGGTGGTCGATGTAGTCCGAACCAGCGAATTCTTGACTTCAAATCATCCGTGCGGCTCCGTCTTCAACTCCAACTCTCCTATTCCATCTCCCATGTTCCTAAGCAACAAAATATCACTAGTATTCAGTAGCATCCCATCCAAACAAATATAATCAAAGTTGCTAAGGAACGAATTAACCTCATGGTTCAAGCGACGGGCACGGGCGCGTGTGATTGGTCCTTGTAGTTGAATTGTAGGTGGAGGCTCCATGTGTGTATCATGTGAAGTGATGTCCTCATCATCCTCCCCCTCTTGAATTGGAGTCGTCCTCGACTCAAACTCATCATCATCTCCCAAATAGGGCTTTAAATCTGAAATGTTAAATGTGGGACTAACCCCAAAAGCTGCAGGCAACTCAAGCTTATATGCATTGTCATTTATCTTCTCAAGCACACGGAAAGGACCATCAGCACGGGGCATCAATTTAGACTTTCGTAAATCAGGAAAATGATCCTTGTGCAAGTGCAACCAAACAAGATCACCCGGTTCAAATGTTATCTCTTTTCTACCCTTACTACCATAAGCACGATATTTCTCATTCATTTTCTCTATGTTTGCTTTAGTAGTTTCATGCATCTTAAGTAATAATTCAGCACGTGTAGTAGCATCAAAATTCAAGTTTTCAGATGGTGGTAATGGTAGCAAATCAATAGGAGCACGCGGATTAAAGCCATAGACCACTTGAAACGGACTTACCTTAGTAGTGGAGTGTACTGACCTATTATATGCAAACTCAATATGAGGTAGACACTCTTCCCAGAGCTTCAAGTTGGTCTTCAAAACAGCCCTCAACATGGTGGACAATGTGCGGTTGACGACCTCCGTTTGTCCATCCGTTTGGGGGTGACAAGTAGTAGAAAACAGCAGCTTCGTCCCCAACTTATGCCACAACGTCCTCCAAAAATGACTTAAGAATTTGGCATCACGATCTGAAACGATGGTATTGGGAACTCCATGCAAGCGTACGACCTCTCTGAAAAACAAATCAGCAACATTTGTAGCATCGTCGCTCTTGTGACAAGGTATAAAATGCGCCATTTTAGAGAAACGATCTACCACCACAAAAATACTATTTCTCCCCCTCCTAGTTCTAGGTAATCCTAACACAAAATCCATAGAAATATCCTCCCAAGGTATACTAGGAACGGGCAGAGGCATATAAAGACCATGTGGGTTTAGACGGGACTTAGCTTTATTGCAAGTAGTGCATCGTGCCACATAGCGCTCAACATCTCGTCTCATCCTAGGCCAATAGAAATGTGTGGACAGCACATCTTCGGTTTTCTTGGATCCAAATGACCCATCAAACCACCACCGTGTGCTTCCTGCAATAACAACAAGCGAAGAGAGCTAGCCGGAACGCATAACTTGTTAGCACGAAAAAGATATCCATGATTCAGCACATATTTGTTCCAAGCACGGTCATTTGTACAATTTGCAAAAGCATCTTTGAAGTCCAAATCAGTAGCATACATGTCCTTCAATGTTTCTAAACCAAAGATCTTATAATCAAGTTGAGAAAGCAATGTATATCGTCTAGATAAAGCATCAGCAATCACATTATCTTTCCCTTTCTTATGCTTAATGATATATGGAAAAGTCTCAATAAATTCTACCCATTTAGCATGTCGTTTATTCAGATTTGCTTGACTACGTATATGCTTCAATGCTTCATGATCCGAATGAATAATAAACTCCTTAGGCAAAAGGTAATGTTGCCAAGTTTCAAGCACGCGCACTAAGGCATATAATTCCTTATCATAGGTAGAATAGTTCAACTGTGGGCCATGTAATTTCTCACTAAAATAGGCCACGGGTTTACCTCCTTGCAGCAGCACACCTCCTAATCCAAAACCACTAGCATCACATTCTAACTCAAAAGGCTTACCGAAGTCGGGTAACTGAAGTAGAGGTGCATGTGTAAGGCGATCCTTGAGTGTGGCAAAAGCTTGTTCTTGTGCTGGTTCCCAAGTAAAAGTAACTCCCTTCTTGGTCAACTCATGTAAAGGACCGGCTATGGTGCTGAAATCTTTCACAAAACGCCGGTAGAAACTTGCAAGACCAAGAAAACTACGTACCTGTGTGATAGTTTGGGGTTGCGGCCAGCTGTTGATTGCTTCTACCTTTGCCGCGTCAACCTCAATACCCTATGAAGTGACAACATATCCAAGAAACACAACTCGATCCGTGCAAAACGTGCACTTCTCAAGGTTACCAAACATTCTAGCCTCACGGAGGACAGAAAAAACAGCACGTAGGTGTTCAACATGTTCAGTGAGAGACTTGTTATAAACCAAGATATCATCAAAGTATACAACCACAAAGCGTCCTATAAAGTGCCGTAGGACTTCATTCATCAAGCGCATGAAGGTACTAGGTGCATTAGTAAGTCCAAAAGGCATGACAAGCCACTCATATAATCCAAACTTTGTTTTAAAAGCAGTTTTCCATTCATCACCTAGTTTCATGCGAATTTGGTGGTAGCCACTACGGAGATCGATCTTAGAAAAGATAATGGCACCACTAAGCTCATCAAGCATGTCATCCAATCTAGGAATAGGGTGTCGATATCGAATGGTGATATTATTAATAGCACGACAATCAACACACATGCGCCAACTACCATCTTTCTTAGGTACCAAAAGAATGGGTACTGCACAAGGACTAAGGCTTTCACGGACGTACCCACGATCAAGAAGGTCCTGTACTTGGCGCTCAATTTCTTTTGTCTCCTCCGGATTGGTGCGGTACGCTGCACGATTAGGAAGAGACGCTCCCGGGACCAAATCAATTTGGTGCTCGATGCCGCGTATCGGTGGCAGCCCGGGTGGTATCTCAGCAGGAAAAACATCTTTAAACTCCTGCAAAAGGTCAGTGACTGCATCAGGAACAGAGCTAGGAATGTTCGCAAGTGAAAACAACACGTTTGTGCAAATCAAGCCATATAGCAAGGGGGTATCATCACAAATTTCAGCAAGGTCAGTTTTAGTTGCAAGCATGACACGCCCTTTCAGATTTATAACTTGTGATGAAGAAGGAGAAGCAATTTTATCTTTCTGTTGCCTCAAAAGCGTCTTAGCTACTTGCTGATTTTCAGAAGGTTGTTTGCTCTTCTGTGCATCCCTAGCATGTTTTTCTTGTTCAAATTTTACAATTTCAGCTGGAGTCATAGGAAGCAATGTAACTTTCTTTCCTTTATACATAAATGTGTACGTATTGCTCCTACCATGGTGTGTAGCATCAGTATTATACTCCCAAGGTCTACCAAGTAACAGAGAACATGCTTGCATTGGTACTACATCAAAATCAGCAGCTCTGAAGTAGGTACCAATGGAAAATTTGATGTGAGCAGTTTGTGTTACCTTGACCTTACCGCTATTGTTGAACCATTGCACATGGTAAGGGTGTGGATGCGCGCGTGTAGGAAGCTGAAGCTTCGTTACCATGTCGTGGCTCACCAAATTGTTGCAACTACCGCTGTCGATGATGACACGTACACGACGGTTATTGATGCCGAAGAAGGTCTGAAACAGATTGTTCTGTTGTGCCCTGTCGTCCTGCTCCATGTGAGTGCTCAAGACGCGTTGTACAATAAGTGCTTCAAGGTCGGCAGTGGCATCCGACGCAATAACAGCGTCATCGTCGAATGTATCATCATCTCCTGCAATGTTAGCAGCAAGTGCATATTCATCTTCAACATCACTAGCACTTACATAGCCACCGTCTTCCGTAGCAATATAAGCCCGCTGACTAGGGCAGTCTTTCATCACATGGCCAAATCCTTTGCATCTGTGACACTGGATCACTGCAGAACGTGCAGTAGAGGCTGCCGAGGAGGTGGGCTTGGCTGGCGCCTTGGATGCTGCAGTCTTGGAACTCTCAACCTGGGCTGTAGATGTAGAAGGTGCTGATGTAGCCGCCGGTCGAGAAGGGGGTGCGGGTGGTCGTTGCTGCTGCCCACTTGAGCGTAAAGTAGCACCACCAATGTTGGTCCTCATGCTACGTTGTGGTTGTTGGTGACCCTGCAATTCTTTTTCTGCAAGCATAGCAAGGTGGAAAAGACGAGTGATAGTATTGTATTCTTTATAATCAATGATATCCTGAATTTCACGTCTTAAACCACCATAAAAACGGGCCATTTTATCCTCATTGTCCTCAATTTCAGCACGCATGCAACCTATTTGCAACTCCTGATAATACTCCTCTACCGATTTATTTCCTTGGTTTAGGCGCTGCAATTTTTTTCTCAAATCACGTTTATATGAAGAAGGGACCCATCTACCACGCATTTGCCGTTTTAACATATCCCATGTTTGTGGTTCATTTCCAACCTGAACTATTTCAGTCCACCAAAGAAGAGCATATCCAGTGAGGTCACTAGTAGCTAAACGCACGCGGTGGATAGCAGGAACCATGTGAGCATTAAATTTTTGTTCGACTGACATCTCCCAATCTAAATATGCATCTGGATCATAGGTGCCAGCAAAAGGAGGTACTGAAAATTTTACCTTAGAGTAGGGATCATTGTTCCTGTGGTTGTCATTGTTACCTCGTGGAGGGCGGTTGCGGTGGCCGCCCATACCTTGACGGTTGAACTGAAAGCGATGACGTGCAGCCTCGTTAGGGTCAATGGCATTGTTTCCGGCATAGGATAGGTCGTCTTCCTCTTCAATATGGTCGTCTTCCTCTTCATTGTTGGCTCGTGCAGCAGGCAAGCGTGTTTCCAAGGCAGTCATCCGGTCCACTAGGTCAGCCACAGTACGCGCGAGATGTTCGATGGAATGTTGGGTCTGCAGTGGCAGTGGCAGAGAACTAGCTTTTAGTACTAGGTTCCCCACGGATGACGCCAACTACTGGCGCAATGGATTATGCTAACAGGTTCTATAAGATCAATAACTGACAAGCGAAGTGTTTGTGAATGCGGACTATCTCAAGCCTCCAAATAGGATAATAGCTCAGAATAGTTCGAAGTGTGTATTGAATATCTGAATATTCGATGCCTCTTACAAGACAAGAAAGCGGGGTATTTATAGGTAAAACTCTCTAGAGAAAAGACCTTTTTACCCCATAATTACAACTGACATAGCGGATACTATTTTGATATCCCTTATAGGGTTAATATGGTAAAACATGTCTGAAGGATGTTGATAAGGTAGACGTTCCATCCTCCTAGTTGTTTTCCACTTCGGAGACGAAGCCTTTCGGAGAGTCTCTTCGGACCTGAACCTGAACAGACCCTTATGCTTCGAACATAGTAATCTGGAGGTAAGTCTTGAGCTTCGAAATTAGACTTGCATTTATCTTGGTTGCATGGCTCATTAGCTTGGAATCTTGGAGGATAATGAGGATTAAGTATTTTCCCCCAACAGATACCATTGCCTATATCGACCTCTTCTAAAGGATCTTCCGACGCAAAACCTTGACCTAACTTTTCTACTTCACTAAAATCTTCAATGGCTTCGGCAACATTGTATTTAGAAGACCGATATTTCTCCACATGAGACTTTAGCCAATCAAGATTACTCTTACTAGACATGACTACTAGTATAGAAATAGTCATGCTACACCAGCCGGCTTCACAAACACGGGTACAAAATGTCTCTCGGACACGCTAACGAAGTCGTAATCCGAGAGGTCTCTACCTGATAGACATTCTACCTTATTATGGATGGCGTCGATAGACACATCGGCCAATGCTACTTGGGCTAAAGTATCTGCTAGTATGACATCCACATCATCACCATCCCACTACATTAGGAACTGGTGCAAAGTAGATGGAACAGAACAATTTGGGTGAATCCAATCACGCCAAAGTAGCACACTATAGTTACCTTGCACATCAACGATGAAGAACGTCATCGGCAATGTCTTGTTGCCCCCCGTCGACTCTAGGGAGAGTATGCCCTTTGCTTCGGAGCTCTCGCCGCTGAAGTCGTTGAGCATTATGTTGGTTTTCTTTAGATCCTCCTCGCCCCTGCCGAGCTTCTTGAAAAGAGAGTACGACATTAAATTGATAGTGGCACCACCGTCAACAAGCATTCTAGACATCTGCTTCCCGTCAATGTGCCCTTTGATGTAGAGAGTATGTAGGTGATGAGCCGTATCCTCGGGCTTCTTAAAACTAGCATCTCTTGGGTCGAGGCTCAACTGAGCGACCTCGGCCTCGTCTCGTGGTAGTGTGAACTCAACGAGAAGTATGATGATGTTTATGTCCATTGCCTGAGGTGCGAGCCCCTCAGAGATGAGCGTGTAGTCGTCGTTGAGCATGTCATCATCATTGTCGCTCGAAACGAGAGCCGAGTTGTTTGTCTCAACCGGCTTGGGCTTCCATACTTGCTTCACGATGGGCCGAGGGCGCATTTTCTCGAAGATGGCATCTCATTCATCCTCGGCCTTCTTCTCGCACATCTCCTATGATCGCAAACATTGTAGGCACCTCTTCTGTGATTTGGACATGCCCGGAGGTACCCAAGATGGTTGTGGCTTAGTACTAGGCACCACCAACCTGGTCCTGTGATTCTTGGCCGAGCTGGAATTACCCAGGTCAGCCTCATAATCTTTGCACTTGGTGAGAACCTTTCCCTGTACCCTTTCGTTCGGACCGGCCTCGCTGGGCCGATCAGACCAGACCTCGGTGATGGCCTCAGCCGGACTAGGGGACTTACCTCCATCGTGCTTCCGTGAGGGGGCCCTCAAGATTGGGACTTATAGAGACCCTACCTTGACTATGATAGCTTCAGACTTCCTCTCCCTCACCTCTTCACGCCCATCCTCTCAAGCTTCATCCATATCCATCTGCCTGTGGAAAACGTTCCCCTTCACCGTATCCATCTGCCCCTCCCAATCATAGTACTCCGAGGAGAAAAAGGGGGTAATAGTATTGAGAAACCAAGGGTTGGTTTCGGAGTCTGTGATGAGTGATTGACAGAGTTTATCCTCTAGTTCGAAGGGGTCCCACCGAAGGGGTTCGGAGGTTGGATCTCCGAAGGTGTTCGGAGGTGGGTTCACCGAAGGGTTCGGTAGGTTTGGTTGCTGCAGCTGTTGCAGCGGAGTGTGCCTGTCGGAGGGGTCCGACCGTACATGATGACTGGGGTTGTACCGAAGGTCTCGGTACTTTGGGCGGTACACCGGAGTGTGTGCCGAAGGTTGTTTACCCGGAGAGGTCTCCGGGGTACTGGATACACTTGTCTGCTTGTCTGTGGTGCGCAGGGGACTTCGGAAGCGACAGACGGTTCGTAGCAGGTGAACCTGGGTCAAGCGGGAGGCTTGATGCCAGTGGAGCGGGGAGCTCCGTCACGGAGGCTACGAAGGGGTCAAGGTCGGACCTCGGGTCGAGGTGCACCAGGAGAAGGCAGTAAGTGCGGAGCGTGGCTCCGGGTGAAGGTACTCCGAGACAAAGTCCTCGGAGACGAGGCACTTTGAAGGGTACTCTGAATGGAGTGACTTCGGAGTATGGTGGATCAAGTCCTCAGCAGAGGCAAGGTGTTCAAAGTGTGCTCCGGAGGGAGACACTCGAAGGTTACTTGACGAAGGTCTCAGAAGTCGAGGTGCATCAAAGGCATGGTCCGGGTGAGGCTTGTCGAGGAGTGTGCTTGGGGAGAGACACTGCAACGAAGTGCTCATGGAATGCTTCATGCGGAGGCCTTGGACGAAGGAGGGACTTCGAAGGGTGGTACTCCGAAGGTGGGGCTTCAGAGTGTGGATGTCTTGTGGTACTTCGGCCATGCATGGCTTCGATACACGGACTGACGGAGTTCGAGCTGGGAGAAGCTGCGAAGCCGTGGTGGTCCACTCCGAAGGTGGTGGTGCGAAGGCCCAAGGGCTTTGACGGCTTCAGCTCAAAACCGTCACTGTATCGGAGGCTAACTTCGGTGAAGCAAAGGCCGTCAGGCTCAAGGATTCTCACCAAAGCTATTGCAACCCTCGCGTGCGAAGGGGGGCTTCAGAAAAATCAAAGACTGTAAAGGCTGACAATGTCTGCTCTACAAAAAGCTGACGCTGTCCCCTTTGCAAAGCTGACAGAGAAGCCTCCAGAATAAAGTTGACTACCTTTTGTACCCCTCTATTCTGTAGAGACAAAACCAATGTAAACCCTAGGGGTAAAGTAGTCAATTCACTTGGGTGAATAGTGGCTATAAATATGGGGGCTGGGTAGGTAACATTTAACACTTTGAGCATTCACTATTGAGCTCCTGTACTAGCCACCACACGTTGTATTCATCCTGTGAGTTCATTTATTGTGTTCCTAGTTCAAGAAGCGAAGCCCTGCTTCTGTGTTAAGTTTCTGCTTGAGCTTGTTTGCATACCTCGCTAGTAGTAGTGCACCGAAGCCTGTCTAGGCGAAGTGTGTTTTGTGCGAAGTGTGCTTTTTCGGTGTGCTTTCGCTCTGTGTAACTGGAGGCTAGACCTCGCTGTTTACTAGCGAAGCCCTGATCGAAGCCTGGTTCTTTTCCCGTGTCAAAACCCCTAGCGAAGTCTGTAAGTGTGCGTTTAGACCTTCGTAGTACGAAGCACAGCACCAGTTGCGGTCGCTAAGTATTTGGTCGAAGTCCTCAGAGGATAGTCTGCTCTTGCGAAGGGTGAAGTGTGAAGCCTGCTCGAAGCACCCTGTGTGCGGAGCCTGCACTGACTTAACAGAATTGATTTTTCGGGGTTGTGGTTGGAGCGAAGTCTTCTTGGCTTCGAACTTTTGCTCCTTGCGAAGCCTGTGTTCGGAGCCGTCAAATACCTCCGAACAAGAACTTCGAAGGTTGTGTTCGAAGACTGTTCCGCAGTAGACCGAATTAAAACACAAGGCTATTTTTAGCCTGAAATTTTAAAAGCTCCCATTCACCCCCCCATCTGGTCGCCGTTTCCGGTCCAACAATTGGTATCAGAGCGGGTTAAGATCACCAGTTGACCTTAACCAGTTTTGTGATCTCTTGGCGACATGGACAGAGCTAGTAAAACTCCTCTGTTCGATGGGACTGACTTTGCATACTGGAAGGTGCGCATGGAGGCTTACTTGCTAAGCCAAGGAAATGCAATTTGGGAGATTGTGGACTCGCAATACTCCATCCTTGAGACACGCACCTCTCAAACAGAAAAAGATCAGTATAATGCCAACTCCAAGGCAAGAAATATATTGTTCATTGGTTTTAGCCGGAGTGAGTTTGATAGGGTGCAGCACCTTAGGACAGCTAGGGAAATTTGGACCACTCTCACTATTTTTCATGAGAGCTCTACACAGATTAAGGCCAGGCGCCAAAGGACATACAATCAATAGTATCAGCTGTTTGTGCAGGCACCTGGTGAATCTATAGATGCCATGTTTTCTCGCTTTGATGCGATAGTGAGTAACTTGCGGTCCAACGGGACGCTTGCTTACGATGATCATGATAGGGCTATCAAGCTTCTCTATGCTCTTGATCGTAGCATATGGGAAGTGAAGATATCCAGCATTGAGGTGTCCACAGGCTATGACACATTGACCTGTGATGAGCTCTTCAGCAAGCTGAAGTCCACAGAGATTGCCAAGGCATCTCTTGCAGTGCATAGAAACTCTTTGCCACAGCCCTTGGCACTGGTTTCCAGCACTAGCCGTGGCACCACTGCAGAACCAAGCACATCTGGCACTTGTGTTCTTGCAGAAGGTTTTGCTTTGTCCTCCTTGGTCTCCATCACTAAGGAGCAGGTGGACACTCTGGATGATGATGAGCTTGCTCTCATTGCCAGAAGGTTCACCCGTTTTCATCATGAGAGACGGGATCAGAGGAGAAGTGGTTTTAGTGGTTGCTTTGAATGTGGCGACACTTCTCATATTAAGGCCAATTGCCCTAAGCTCAGAAAGAGAGATGAGAGTGAGCGCCCTAAATACCACAAAAAGGAGAGGAAGCCTTTTGTGAAGGGCAAGCACGGCAAGGTGGCTAAGAGAGTAGCCAAAGCCGCTTCCAGAGCATTTGTTGCTGCTCTCAACGACATTGACACTTCCTCAACTGAGGAGTCGAGCTCTGAGGAGGAGAAGTCCCCAAGGAAGGAGGATAAGAAGGACAAGAAGGGACGAGACTTCACTGGCCTTTGCTTCATGGCCGACAGCGATCACAACGGCGATGAACTTGACTCATCTGAGGTACCACTATCCTATGACCAGCTTTCAATTAAACTAGATGAGCTGAATGAAGTAGTTCTTGGTCAGGTTATACTACTTGTGCAAGCCGCTAGAGAAAGAAAAGACCTTAGACTTAGGCTAGAATCTATTTCTACTGAGTATGCCATGCTTAAGTCTAAAGTAAATGATGCTGAATGTGAATCTTGTACTATTTTCATGGGTGAGCTTGCTCAGTTGCGTTCTGTACATGCTCAAACTCTATCTGAGCTTGAGACTGCACAGAAGCAGCTTTTGATGGTGGATTCTAGTCATGATATAATTGAATGCATGAATTGTTCTTTATTACGTGAGAGCATTAATTTACGTGATAAGCATGTTCATGATTTAGAGGCTAGATTGGAGAGGGCCAGTAGTTCTAAGGATGTGCAACCTGTTTGTGACACGTGCATAACCCTTAAGGACCAGCTAGGCACTGTTAGAGAGCGAGCTGAGAACCTAATGACTGAAAATGAATACCTTCTTTCTGTGGTTAACAAATGCACTGAGGGAAAGGGTAGAATGGATTTGCTCTTGGCTAAAACCAAGATGTGTGCTGACAGAGCAGGGTTAGCTCTAGGTTTGGGTTTTGAGAGGACTCCTTCAGATAGTCAGAACAAAACTATTTTTTTCTCACCCACTACCCTAGAGAAAGAGAGAGCTCTGTTAGACACTCCATCAGCCAAAAAGCCTACCCGAACTCAAAAGAAAACCACTCCTCCTGCCAAGAAAATCCCTCCCAAGAAAACCACTCAGCAGAAGCCCAAGGAGCCTGTGAGAGTTGCTCTTAAGACCCATGAGAGTGCCCTTAGGAAAGTTTTTCATTGTTCCTATTGTCAGCGGGCGGGTCATTTGGTTGGGTTCTGTTTTCGTCGCATCAAGGATGAGCGACGCTCTCAGGCGATGAGTTACCAGGACATGCATTACCCATCTTTAGGTATGCATGAGTCTGAGTTTTACTATCGTCCTGTTTTCGAGGCTCCTCGTGCTTCTCGGAGAGGTTTTGCTCCTCGAGGTGTTCACCATGTTCCATATGGTGGTAGACCCCGGGCGAGTAGCTTTGTACCTCGTCAGAGTAGGAGACCTCGTCATGTTGTTCGATCACAGGATGTAGGTAGACCTCGCACTTTGCATCATTCCGATTATCATGTGCGTAGACAGTCTGCTTTTACTGTTCCTACTACTCATGTCACTCAGTGCTGGATGCCTCGTCATATTTTCACTCACCCCAGCACTGAGCGATCGAGATTTTCTTATCATGTGTAGGCCGCAGATCGAGGCTTGGAGGTCACGTGGATCATGGACTCCGGTCGTTCGCGCCACATGACCGAAGATGCAGCATGGTTCTCTAGCCTCACCACAACCAAGCAGAGGGAACATATCACCTTCGGCAACAATCGAAGGAGTAGAGTGAAAGGTAAAGGTGTGGTAAGAATTAACTCAAATTTCACTCTCAAAGATGTTGCTTTGGTTGAAAACCTGGGAAACAATTTGCTTTTTGTATTTCAGTTGCTTGATGAGGGCTTCGAAGTGCGATTCCATCGCGATACTTCGCAAGTACTCAATTCTGATGGCGTTGTGGTCTGTAAGATCTTTAGAGTTGGGAGAGTTTTTGGAGCTGATTTTTCTGAGTCATCTGGTTCTTCTCATTGTCTTGTTGCACATTCTACTTCTGAGCTTTGGAAGTGGCATAGGAGACTAGGATATATGAGCTTTGAGTTGCTCGCTCGTCTGAGTGCCCTAGGTCTGATTCGAGGATTGCCCAAGCTCAAGTTTGAGAAGAATTTAGTTTGCGCTCCGTGTCGACATGGAAAAATGATTGCCGCTTCGCATTCGCCAGTCACCACAGTGATGACTGAACAACCCGGAGAACTTCTCCACATGGACACTGTAGGTCCTTCTCGGGTTAGTTCTTTAGGCGGCAAGTGGTATGTATTAGTCATTGTCGACGATTTGTCTCGCTACTCTTGGGTCTTCTTTCTTGCCAGCAAGGATGAAGTGTTTTCACACTTTCGGAGCTTGGCTTTGAGACTTTTCACTGAACTCCCAGGTGCATTGAAATTCATTCGAAGTGATAATGGCACCGAGTTCAAAAACAGTCTCTTTGTTGACTTTTGCAGGGAGCATGGCATAGAAAATCAATTCTCTGCTCCGCGGGTTCCTCAACAGAACGGTGTCGTTGAGAGGAAGAACCGCACTTTGGTTGAGATGGCTAGGATGATGCTCGATGAGCACAGGACTCCTAGAAAATTCTAGGCTGAGGCCATGAACACTGCATGTTACATCTCAAACCGAATATTCTTGCACTCAATTTTGAACTTGACATCTTATGAGCTACGTTTTGGGAGACAGCCCAAGGTTACTCATCTTCGAGTTTTTGGCTGTCGTTGCTTTATCCTAAAACGTGGTAATTTGGATAAATTTGAGTCGCGTTCTTCTGACGGGATCTTTTTGGGTTACACTACTCATGGTCATTCTTATCGTGTTTATAATTTGGAGACTAACACTGTCATCGAGTCATGTGACGTGACTTTTGATGAATCAACCCCCTCTGTTAGTTTTGCTTTTGAACAGGCAAATGAACACGACATGGAACAGACCATCTTCGAAGAAGAAGATCCCGAAGATTTCGAGGATGAACTCCTACTACCCTCGACATCAACCCCCGAAGCTGACCCCGTTTGGACCACTTCGGCACAAGGTCCCGAAGCAACTACCTCGACATCGGTCATCTTGGACCACTCCAACGCACAAGTTGAGGGGGAGACTGCATCCCGCCGCGAGGCTCCACACCATGTTCAAAGGATGCATCCTCCCGAGCAGATTATTGGTGAGCTTGATCAAAGGGTAACACGTTCTCATGCTCATTTCATTGATTTCGCGTTTGTTGCTTCTTTCGAGCCCTTAGATGTTAGTCACGCACTTTCTGATTCTAGTTGGATCAATGCCATGCATGAAGAACTTGAAAATTTTGAGAGAAATCAAGTCTGGACTTTAGTTGATCCTCCACCAAATGTTCATTTCATTGGAACAAAATGGATTTTCAAAAACAAACAAGGGGAGGATGGGTCTATAGTTAGAAACAAGGCTAGGCTTGTAGCTCAGGGTTATTCTCAATTAGAATGGATTGATTTTACTGAAACTTTTGCACCTGTTGCTCGTCTTGAGGCCATTAGGATTTTGCGTGCCTTTGCGACATCCCGAGGATTCAAACTCTATCAAATGGATGTAAAAAGTGCTTTTCTTAATGGCTTCATAGGCTAAGATTTTTATGTAAAACAACCACCTGGTTTTGAAAACCCCAAATACCCACATAAAGTCCTTAAACTTCATAAGGCTCTTTATGGACTCAAGCAGGCCCCTCGGGCATAGTATGACAGACTTAAGTCTTTTCTGCTTGAGCGGGGGTATTTGATGGGATCAGTTGATAAAACCCTGTTCACTCTCAAGCATGGCAAAGATTTCCTCCTAGTGCAGATTTATGTGGATGATATCATCTTTGGTGGCTCTTCTCATGCTTTGGTTGCCGAGTTTGCAGATGCCATGAGCAGGGAGTTCGAGATGTCCATGATGGGCGAACTCACATTTTTCCTTGGTTTGCAAATCAAGCAAAGCAAACAAGGTACTTTCGTCCACCAGACGAAGTATACCAAGCACCTGCTCAAGAAATTCGACATGGCTGATGCGAAGCCACTCGCCACTCCAATGGCTACATCTGTAACATTGGATCCTGACGAAAATGGAGAAGCCATAGATCAGAAGGAGTTCCGAAGCATGATCGGATCCCTCCTCTACTTGACTGCTACGAGGCCTGACATACACTTCGCAGTGTGTCTGTGCGCTCGTTTTCAGGCTTCACCACGAGCTTCGCACCGCCAAGCGGTAAAACGCATTCTAAGGTATCTCAAACATACCCTTGAGTTCGTCATATGGTATTCAGCATCTTCCTCTTTATGTCTTCGAGGTTACTCCGATGCGGATTTTG